>VUQR01025079.1:0-24511 GCA_015108515.1 Hemichromis elongatus | reverse complement strand
CTCGCTTCTGCGTCCAGTTGACCCGGTTTCAGTGCGCTGTTGCTCTCCGTGGCTGTGAGGTGTTTGGTGGAGTCTACATTTATCTTATCACTTATCTGAGTCAACAGACTGGGGGTAGCAGACTGGTTAATTGGGGCGGGGGTGTTGTGCTCGGGTTACTATGTTTTATTACCTTTCTCCTATATTGGCCCCACCACTCCAGCTCTGAACTTTTATTTATTCATTCATTCATAATTTGGTAGTACATTTTATTTAATCTTAATTAAAAAAGAGAGGGTTGAAAATTTATTAACAATGCTTTCTTGTGGAAAACCTGATGCGGTCCAGACTCACCCAGACTCTGCCTCCAGTGGCCCCCAGCAAAATTGAGTTTGAGACCCCTGGTGTAGATAGAAAAAAGCACACAAGGAAAAGAAAGTTTAAGTTGTTCGTCAAGTGAAAAGTTCAATCTTCCAGTCTCTTAAGTTATTTTCTAATAATTTTATATAGAAATGCTTTTGGTTATTTAAAAAAAAAAGTGTTTATGTAAGTTATTTATGAATAGCGTTGATGATTCGATCCCAAAACCTTTTTCTTCTTCTTTCTTAAATTTATTTAGTGAAACGGGAGAAATGCTACCAGTGATGGGGACAGAATGTTGTTGAGGGAGCTGTGGGTTTCACAATGACTCTAAATTCTGATTCAGAGTTATTAAACAATGAAAGGCATATCGCTTCGACATCTACTACTGTATATCACCTGAATCTGTACGCTAACTTCCTTTGTATCAAGCTGCAAAACCATTAAACCGAATACAACAAATGACACAACTTGACTATTTTTGGAGGATTTGTGGAAGATTGCACACTGAAAATGTGACGTGTGTTTTCAGTCAACAGATGGCAGTACATCCACGTGTTGTTAGCTACTGTTTTATTTATCTCCAGTTGCAAAGTGTTTTGTTCTTAACCTGAATAATGGCAAAATTGCATAACAGTAGAGAAAAACATGGAGACAGCCTGGCAGGTACGTTGGCATACGTACACTGGTTATACTGGGTTAAGCCCTTTGTTGTTTTAACTCTCTGTGATTTAGCTCCATATAAATATAACAGCATTATACAGTCACTGCAGTTTGCCCTAAATGTCCTTTCCATCACATCCCAAATGTACTCTACTGAATGAAGATCTGCTGACTGTGGAGGCCAATTGAATACAGTGAGCTCATTATTATATTCATAAAAACACAGTTTGATATGACTTTAGTGTTGCTACGTGGCGCGTTATCCTGTGGACATGAAGGGATGGGCATGGTCAGCAGAAATACTCATACTGGCAAACCACTAATAATGAGCAGCAGAAATAAACCATTATCATACTAGGCAACGTTTTTCCAATCTATGGTCTTCCAAAATCTACAATCTTCCAGTTTAGGTGAACGTGGGTGAGTTGTAGCTTCATTTTTCTATTCTTAGCTGATAGGAGTGGGACCCAGTGTGGTCCTCTGCTGTAGCAGAGTGGCAGCAGGATGTGTTGGGCACATAGAGATGCTCTTCTGCATACTTTATTTGAGGTACTATTTGAGTTACTTTTGCCATCCTGTCCACTCATAGGCATGCTGCTCTAAACTTTGTCACCAACAAGGCATTTCTCTCTTCTTCAGACCGTTCTCTCTAAAGTCTCTACAGATGGATGTGTGGAGAAAAACTCAGTGGCTCAGGATTTAGAGTCACTGCCTTAAATCAACATTCTGATGCTCAGTTTGAACCACAGCAGATTGTCTTACCAAGTCTAAATGCCTAAATGCACTGAGTTGCTGCTATGTGATTGGCTCATAAGATATTTGCAGTTGAACAGGTGTACCTAACAAAAACTGACTAATGGCACTGGAGAAATAGTCAAACAGGTGAATAAAAATTGTTATTATGTGGTTGAAATGTGGATTGTACTATGGATGGGATTTTTTTATGTTGTCGTCGTGACTGGTATTGCGTAGTTTCGAGTCCTCCCTTCCCCAAAGCCTGTCAGCAGACAGCTGACCCATTGCATGACCCTTTCCAAAACAGCCCCCACACCTAAAGTAGGGAGCCTGTTTATTAGGGTGTTGGTATAGTGATGTAGTGACTTTGATGTGTGTAGTCAAGAAAATGGAAACAGTGAACTATTGAACCATGCTGCCCACCCCTGTGCTTCCATCAGAACATTCTGGATCCGTACATCCCAGATAGCGAGGCGAGGGTGGAAATAAATATATTAATAAATGAAGAACCTAAAAAAGAAAAACATAGTTTTCTATATTTATGTTATTTATAGTTCAGATTTTATGGTATTTCCAAGCTAATAGAGAGATGAAGGAGGGATTCACTGCATCCCAGAGGGAGTTTTGTCATACAGCGTATTACTGCAGGATTGCTTTGCTTAGTCCAAAGCAGTGGCTGCAGCATGACCATAATATCCATGATGCTGTTAGAGTGCAGAAGGAGGCTTTTGTAAGTCCATGCTTTTTACTTGTTCTCTTGCTTGTATATAGTACAGTAGTCTCTGTGGGTGGCTTTTATCTCTCCTGCAGAATCCTTCATTACCGGTTTTTCTCCCATTTTACCTCCTTCCATTCAAACAAATTACACAAACACTGAAAATCCCATGCGAGGCTGAAATCAGTGCTGCAGTCATTTACAAACAATCACAGCAGATGTACAAAGGTGAGTCTTCCATGGCAGTGAACGAGTCGTCCTCCAGAGAAGGATATTGAAAAGCCTGTTGTGATTCGTGGTTCCTTCAGCTTTTATTAGCATGCTTGGTATAGATCTCCTCTGGACAATGAACACAAATATATTGTTTGTGGCCGGGACGGCGGTATCTCTGCTAAATGTTATTTTTGTTGGAGTTTGCTGCAGTGAAATTGTGCTTAGTTTGTCAGCAGAACTTGGTGTCTTGGTGAAGCTGTGTTGATAAATGAGACTGATTTTCGAAACGTATACTCAGAAAATTACGTATAGCAGCTAAACACTGCATATGTTCTACCGTCAGTTTGAGGATGTGTTATATTGATAGTCGATATGTGCAGGAAGCACAAAAATCCTCTGGATCATTACTGTAAATGAGAAAGGCGATTTGGTTACATTACCTGATGAATAATACAAACGCAAACTGAAGTCCAGCACTGATATCTGTGAATATGCCTTTAAGGAATTCATTTGAGCAATTGATTCCATTTCTTTTTTTTTAACAACTATTTAAAGCAGTTCATGAAAAATACTGGACATTGGAGTTTCCTTTTTAAAGGAAATGAATAAATAAATTATTGCTATAACCGGTGAGGGGAACTATATTTACTTACTGAAACACTGCAGAAAAGTTTTGATGTATGTCTATTTCAAAAACAACAACAAAAAAATCTTGCTGATGAAATTGTCTATAAAATAAAATAAGTTTAATCTTAATTAGCAAATTTTAAAGTTCTGTATAATATACTAGGGATGATAGTGATCCATCAATGAAGCAATAAAGCAATAATACTGTGGTCAATCAATATAACAGTTTTATATTTCTTTCATTTTGTAGCCAGTGTATTGCTTAAAGCAACACGCCACCTCCATGAGTTAATTTTAAAAATATGATGAAGGGACGATGAACAGGTGGATGACCAGACACGGCTGAAACTGATTAGGACAGCAAGACAGAGACAATGTGGGTGGGGAGTATAACTAATACCAGACACCACTGAAAGACACCTACAGAGTGGAAATAACCTAAGAAAAACTGTAGCAGCCTGAATGCTAACGTTTAACAAGATCAACACAGAAAAGAAACACAAAGGGACATTAATACAGACTGAGATGGAGGAAGGATGATAAAAGCAACACTCAAAAAATCACAACAACAAAGCTCAAACTTGAATGAAAACTGAGAGCAAAGGGAATGATGAAAACCGACAAACAATAAGAAGCCAAAAAAACAAGAATACAAGGAAATCAAAAACCCTTTATCCAAGCCCCAGGACCATGACAACAATTAGTAATTTAACATGAACCACCAACCTAAGGTGTCCACAGATCACTGCAAACTTACAGATCACTGAATAAAAGGAAAACTAACTGCATATGATAGAGTGTTTATTACAGTAAATAAACACCCTCTGAATTCTTTGGGATGTTGCTGATTATTTATATATTAGATATTCCCTTTGCTGCTTTCCATTTGATCAGAAGCAGTGCTCTTGCTGTCAGATTGAACCTGTGATGGTGTGAGGTACACAAATAGACTTAGTAATAGAGCTGGAGCCCTCAGCGCTCAAAGCAGGTTCAGCATGTGTGACTTCCTGCCTCCAGCATGTGATTGTTGCATTTTTATTGAATCTTCTCAACCCTTTTAGTCCTATTCCCTTCTCTAAGCTATCCCCATCCTTATCCATAAACCAGAGACTGTACTTTGTGCATCAGCAATCTATAAATGTAAGCAGGGTTTCTAGTAGTTTGACCGCATACAAGGTAATACTATGAAAGCTTAAACTAAAGAGCCAAACCAGGACATATGCAAAGTAGCCTGCACTGGCCCATAAATCACATGCGTTTGGCAGAACCCGTCTGGGTTTTTAGCTAGTTATCCCAGACTAGAGAAGTCACTACTACTGGTCCAACAGAGCAGAGAAGACTACTGAGCAACATCAGATGGCTCCCCAGGATTAGAAGGAGCCACACTAAATCTCCCCGTCCAATTTGGTGTGACAGATTTAGCCTGAGTTAGCAGCACAGCTAACCTGGTTAGCAGCCTGTAACACCATGGATGCTGGCCCCTACTGCCGTTTGATTGGCTGAAATGGGTTGTTGTGTCAGGTCAAGAAGTAATTGCCTCATCTATGGATAGTTTATGACCCTGTTTAGTCTGTGAGGAATAGCTACTTCACATATGGCTCTTTCTGATGGTGGTACTTTATCAGGCTGATGGTTTATGTTGGTGCTCTCTCACTATTAGTGAACAAAGAATGTGCACCTTGAGGCTGAGGGGAACCATTTTAGCTGTACCGTGTGGCATTGAAGGGGAACTGATTGCTTACTGCGCTTTGTATGCCCTCACAGAAAGCACTTTGTCTAAATTGTGAAACTTAAATATCTAACACCCAACAGTGCAGTCTGCATTCTGAAATAACAACCCACAGGTTTTGCTACTGTGTGACTTGGTTTTGTGTAGCTCATCAGTCCCCTGCCAGATTTGTGCTCACTCTGCACCAGGACCCCCTAGTCTGCTTTGGCAGAAGCACAAAATCCTCTCTGCTTTCGTCTCTGTCTTGTGCTGGCAGACCTGATGCTTGCTGATGCTGATGCCAGAAAAAACTGCTTCCAATCCCTTTTTAGTCCAATTAAAGATTAACACAGAGCCAGGAACCTTTCTCGGTATAAATACCTTTTCAGGTTTGTTTTGGAAATGTTCATTCAGCGTGATTGCTGAAATGGCAAAACAGGCAGGACGCACATAACAAACAATTAAATGTGTCATAGTTTGACATCTGTAGCAGCACAGAAAGTATATGTTGAGCTCCTGTGTGAAATTTAATCTAATGTATGTAGTAGGGTACATATACCCACCATAAGTCTTTACCTCATGCAGTTGTGTTAAAAGAAAGTATTCAGGTACTCAAGTACACAGTAGCTACAATAGGTTCTAGAACCACTGTCAGCAGCAAAAATATGAAGTAATCATTTTCTGTAGGATCAGTCTTTCGCATCACTGTAGAAGATTTTTGGCTCCATCATTTATACCCTTTTTTAAAGTTCAGTGAGGTTTGTGGAAACTTCTTTATGCACATCTCTCTTAACTTCCTGCCACAGCATTTCATGTAGGTTGCTGTGTGGACTTTTCTTTCCTTTTACAGCCGTTCTGTTTTGTAGAATTGCTGGTGTTCTCGGATTTATTGTTCTGTTGCTTGAACCCATTTGGGGCAGGTTTTAGCTGTCAGACAGATTTGACTCTTTGAGAGCTTTGGTACACAGAGGAGTCCATGGTCGACTTTGTGACTGCAAGTTGCTCGAGTGCTGCAAAACAACCCAAATCTTTACCCCTCTACCAGCACACTTGACAGCCAGTATGAGGTGTTTTTTTGTTTTTAGAGCTTTCTAATGGAAAACTCTAAACAAGCCACAATTTTTTGATCTTTCAATACGCAAACTGCGTCCTGTAGAGTCTGAGAAATAGCTCTTGTGCGTTTTGCCATTTCTCTGAGCACCGCACAGTCTGAGCTTAAAGTGAATTCGCTGGGACGTCCACTCCTAGAAAGATTGCGGCATCGTCTCTAAACACACCTGAACACTCCAGATCGGCAAACTCCCAGCTCTTCTGCTTTTATATATTGCCCTCTTAATCCCTATGGAGGCAGAAACAAAAACCCTTCACATGACTGTGAACACGACTTAAATAAACACGAGCAGTCAACCTGTCAGTGTCAGAATTAGCCTTGAGATAATGTTTAGCTCAAAGCTGTCCCCATGAAGCACAACCTTACAAAGTCTAATTCATTTATTATTTAGCACAAACCTATGGCGCTTATATAGGATATGAACTGTCTGCTATTCTCATGATGATTATGAGAGAGGAGGAGAGCAAAGTGTTCAAATTACTCACCACTTAATTTTTTTTTTTATTAAGTGAAACCACTTATAACAATGCATTTAATAAATTAATTCCTTATCTGATAGTAATTAAAGTGAGTAAATTTTTTTTATTTCTTTTTGTGGTTGAAAAGGAATTGGAACAGTTTGATATCTAACACGTAAAAATTTAAATTACTTGATATCAACACCAGGGAAATGACACAAACAAGATTTAATCATTTGATAGAGCGTTTACCTTGTTATCAAACCTCTTTGAGGTTGTATAATACTTGGATTTACAAATGAATATAAGTAGAAACCCACCTATTTAATGTCTGGAATTGATTTGATCTTTCCTGTTACATATCTGTGCAATTGTGTCTTGTTTGTGCTGTGGACAGGCGAGATGGGCTCTCAGTTGTTGCACAGAAATAAAGGATGAATGAGCGGTTGATAAAGGAGGAATGTGATACCTGTGTTGTTTGGAAGGACAAGCTGGGGGGATGCAAGCAGGGAGGGGCAGAAAAAAATAGAGAAATAGAAGGAGAGAAGGGGAAGGACAGTCAAAATGATGTTGGGCTCTATCAGTCCCAGTGAGGCAGGATGATCACCTCCATCCTCCCCTTTACACACCCACAGTATAATGGCAGGATTTATCACACAGTCCCTGTTCACCGGGTAGCTTTCTCCAGCGGTGGGGAGATGATATGAAAGTGCAAATCTAGTTATGGTTTAAAAGCAGTGCCTAGGTAGAACCTCCAAAGATATCCTGCTCGTGTGCTCCAAGATGTCTGTCTGTCTGGAAGCTGTGATTAAAATGTCATCTTGAAAAGTCTAAAATGACTTCATCCAAATCTGAAGTGGGAACAGATGCACAGCAAGATGGGACCTGTGTGGTGTCTTTAAGTGTCTGCATATTTTGTTTGTGCATGTAAATTTCCTTTGTCTCTGTTTTAAAAGCAGCTCTTTGAGGGATTTTGCCTTTTTTTCCCCTCCCTGACAGGAAGCCAAATGAAACCCTTTTTCTTCGCATACACACTCACTTCATCTTAGACTCGTGTTTGCAAGACAAGCAGATTGCACCAGGTGTTATGCACACACACAAGCTCAGGTTCAGCCGCCGCGACAAGCTCTATTGTCAAAAGAGTTGTTACATAAAGAGTGATTAGTGATATTGCATTAAGTGGAAGATGAAGCCTGTCACCTGTACACACAGTGGAGGCTGTCCACCACGGTGAGAAGTGTTCTCTACCCTCAACCATAAAATTTTATCGCCACAGGAAAAAAAACAACAACACAACGGTAAATATGTCACTTCCTATGAATGATGATTTCCCTTTGTGGGCCAAACAGCAGCAAACATGTTTCATTGTCAGCTTTAACAATGCTACGCCGTTCTTTATCTGAGTATGTGACACTGATCTCAAACAGCTGTAATGTCCTGCTTGGGGAGATAAATAGAACGGCTACAGATATGATAATCCTGCCTTAAAGCCAAGCTCTTTGCCTTTCGAAAGGGACACTTTCACTCTAGAATCAGGGATGTCTGTGACAGATATACAAATGGATAGATGCATACATACATGCATACACACAGTTTTTGTTAAATCTTCAGTTATTTCCTGTAGAAAGCGATGGCAACATCAAGTATCTGCTTGGTCTTTCAGAGCTGGCAGCATGCAGGATTACAGATTTAAAGTACTCTAATTACTTTTTTTATTATGATGGAGTTCAGGGAATTAGTTATTTAGTTACTGCTAAGGAGGTCCATGTTTATAATTTGAAAAGCACCTTCAAGCTAAGCAGAGCTTCACAGCGAGGGTAGTGAGAACTGCTGAGGGGGGAAATTATGCTGATGCTATGGCTACAAAACAGCAAGCTTTAATTTGGCTAAAGCTGCCGCTCTGAAGGGAAATGAACATAGTTGTTGTTCCTAATGCGATGGAGGAAATGCTACCAATATCAGCGTTGTATGCAAAGAAGTAGTTATAGTAGACTGAACAGTGACTGGATGTAGACCAATGCTGAAAATGTGATATTGTAAATTATCTAATCAGTCAAATACAAATAGTGCTTAAGCATGTAGACATGGTCAAGTTGACCTGCTGAAGTTCAAACCAAGCATCAGAATGAGGACAAGAGGGAATTTATGTGATTTTGAATGTGTCATTGTTGTTGGCTGGTGTGAGATTTTTAGAAACTATTCATCTACTGTTATTTCTTCCCACACAACCATCTCCAGGGCTCATAGAAAATGGTCTGAAAAAGAGAAAATATCCAGTGAGAACCAGTTCTCTTTCAGAAAATGCTTTGTCAGAGATCAGAGAAAAGATCCAGAATGCTTTGAGCTGATAGGGAGGCAAGAGAAACTCAAATAACCACCAAGGTGAGCAGAAGAGCATTTCTCAATATTGAACTTTCAATACATTTAACTCTAAAGACCAAAACATCAAGGTGCCACTTTTATCAACTAAAATCAGGAAACCAAAGCTATGTTTCAAGCAGTCTCGCCAAAAGGGGGGTGTCGTGCTGTGAAGCATATTCGTTGGCACACTGATGCAGATGTTGTTGCTGACCATGTCCGTCCCTTTACGACCAGAGTACACCGATCATCCGTTGGCTGCTTCTAAGCAGACAATGCATCTCAAAGTAGTTTCTTGAAAATGACAGTGAGTTCACTGTGTCATGCTGTCACGTAAATATGAACCAAAATCACTGAGGAATTCTTCCAACACATTTGCTGAATGTATTAAAGTAGTTCTGAAGGCACAAAGGGGTTCCAAATCCGTAACTAATAAACTTTTAAGTGTGTTTTGACTGTATAAAAGTTGTTTATTTATCCTTGTATATTACTTTTCACAGGAGTTATTTTTTTAAAATAGCAGTTTAATTTTTAATGGCAGAAAATGAACAGCTGCTAAAGAGTTATGATTTTTTTTCATAATTATTAAACCACAGAATGTAGTCTAGATGTAAACCACTGAATATTCAGCCAAATATTAAAAAAAACAAAACAATATATGCTTGTATATTGGAGAGAGAGAGAATTTCTAAAGCAGGTTTGTGGTAAATAGCAATATAATGACATCTGGTTTTTGACAGGTACAGAAATGTGTCTATAGCTTTATCAAACACTTGTTAATTAGAGGAAGCATCTGGAACCCATCACGCAGTTTGCCAAACCTCATTAGAATGCCATGCAGATATTTGTTCATACAGTTCACAAACCAAACTATTAGACAATTACAAAAGTCTGCACCAAATATTATGATTCTTAATTAAATAGCAGACACCAGCACCCGAAAGTCAATGGCAAAACAGAAAGATTCAACCTCTGCTTAGTTTGACTAAAAAAGGTCAACCAACAAAACAACAGAGAACCTCATCTTCCCTTCTGAGTGCACTTCAACAGCCCCAACCCTCCAGAAAACGGCTAAAATGCAGGCAGGGATACTGTGACCTTTAGATCTAAGATAAAACCTCCAAAAACTACCCAATATGCATTCTCATAACAACCCTGAGATACACCCAGACTGTTGCTCTTACACATGGCAAAGCTTCACATGAGCAAAAGAAAATAAGGTACATTTACAGACTTTGCTTAGTAAATTCAAAAACAAAAGGTGAAAGTGTGCCTTGTGAGGGAATGAGTTCATGTGGTACCGCCTTAATTGAGACAGATGCATTTTTAATGACCAGTCCTAGCTCAAAGCAAGAGAGGCATCAAATTATGCTAAGTTAGTAAAAAATGCTAATGGCTCAGCCATGATTCTGGCTTACTGCTGAAAGATGAAACTTACTCGTAGCAGTCCTTTCCCCTAGGTGAAATCTTTTAACTTGCATTTAGTGTATTCCTGAAAAGCTGAAAGGCTTGGTATGCAATTGAGAGGCTTCTTGTTCAATTTAGAATTACTCCCAAAGACATAATTGTTTATTTCACATAACAAAACATAAACATTTGTTTGACATGCACAGACGTCAGCTCATGGTTATACAGAAACATTTCACATTCACTGCTTTTTAGTCCAGACACATTTTCTGTTTCCCTCCCGAATTCAGTGGGATTCATCTCCAAGTTCTGGCGACACTGTGGCCTTTTAACTCGGTTGTGACACCTGGAGAGAGTCGTGCAATATCAAAGAGAATGTGTTGTTATGTCTCAGGGACCACTTGTCAGATACAGACAGACACAAACTGATGTTAAGATGAGTGCACATTTCTTTTTTTTCCCCCTTGGATATGTGATGCAGAGAAATCTGCACATACGCATACATGCATTGACAGGTACATAGACACACATGCACCCACAGCCTGATTTCCCTTTGCTGCCATCTGTCAGTTGTTGAAACCTCAAGGGAGGTACGGTTGGCTGCAGCCTGTGCCACAGTTGGGTGCTAAAATGAACAGCACAGCAGATGTTTGAGTTGCTTTTTCGAAAGTTCCTAAACCCGTCTTCCCAAGAAGACTGCCAGTTTCATTCCACGTGAGGCTGCTTAACGTTCTCTTGTCATGAAATAATGTCATTTATTTAATGATGCCCCAGCAAAATGGTTGGAGAAGCATCTGTGTTCTGTTTATGATTGTCTTTGTGAAGGACGACCCGTGCAAGCAGAAAAAAGTTAACTCAAGACCTTTGGAAAACAGCCCAGCAGGACTGTCTGCTCAGTTCATTTCAGGATTATTTATATTACACCTAATTACAACACTCGCCTCAAGGTATTTAATACTGCACGATAAAGATCCTACAGTATTCTAGAGAAAAACCTCAGTAATCAGAAGTTGCCCATCAGATGGATAAGCGCTAGGCGAAAGTGGGAAGGGAAAAACTCCCTTTTAAGAGAAAAAAAAAAAAGCCCAGCAGGACAAGGCTCAGTTAGGTAGACATCTGCCCCTTAGTAGATCTGTAACATCTGCAAATAAACAAAAAAAGGAGCTGAAAACACTGCATGTCTGGAAAGCAAGATGTCTATGATGTCATTGTAACATCACGCTTTCTGCAGTGGTATCATTTTCCCCTATGAAGGACTGCACATATAAGCCGGAAGAACCTTTATAATAGCAGCAGCCCATCAGTGTGGTGAAGACAGATGAGGGGAGGACAAGGTTTCAGTCGTTTCACATTCACACGCCCAGTATGACATCACTACCTCATTGTAAAGGAGGAGACATGCCCCGTTAATTCCCAGCTGAGGTGATTCTACAGCCCTGCATTAGTCATTGATGGATGACACAGTGAATCCTCTCTTTCCATTGTTCCTAAACATTAAACAAATTAGCTGTGTCTATAAGCCTTATCCCCGCTGATGTCACAAGAGCTCCTCTGTGGAAGTAGATTAGTTGCTTATATGATCTGGTGGAAGGAGCAAGCCTTCATAAGCCTTTTTCTTTGAAAAGAGATACAGAATTCTTCTTTTGGATTGTTCTGTTTGGATAAAAGATTGCAAGAAGTTCAAAGTTGTCAAACAGCACGGGTCTTTTTCTTTTTAGATGTAAAAGAAATGTGCGCAAGTAGGGATTTAACGTCTTACTCAAGGACACAGAACAAGAGCATTTCATTATTTTGCATGTCTTCCTCATGTGCCCTAGAAAAGGACTAATAGTCATACTGGCTACTTGCTGAGTAAAAACTAAATAACAAACTCAATTTACCTCCACCACCTAAACTCTCTCTACCTATTGACATGGAGTATTCATGTGGAGGGTTTGTTGCATTAAACGCCATTTCAAACTAACAGGAATCAAGTGCGATTGGTTATACCGCCCTCCACCACTGTCTGCTACAAGAAAGTGTCTGTTTTGTCTCAGAAATAGACCAAATCTACATGTTAACGCGTATTCCATGGAGTTCACCGACAAATAAACATCATCTAGCATTGACTGCCTGTGTACTCCCACCTTAACTACTAATTATGCATATCCTCCACAGCCATGTGCGAGGGTGGCAGGGTGAAAATGGGAAAGTGCCATAATAAAAGCATACTAACATGCCTGCATGTTGACAGTAGATATGTTTACTGTACAGTGATCACGCATAGATGTTTGTGATAAACACACATCGCAATCACAAAGAGTTTTGGGTACAACACTGTCTTTAGGATTGATTTTGCTCTGCTGCTTCCTTTAGGAACCTTTAGCCACCACTTGGCATCTAGTTGGGGAATACACCTTTTTTCCATAGCACCCAAAGGGTCCCTGAACGATTACTAAGCCTGTGTGGCTTTGGCCTTAGTAAAACAACAGCCTACATTAAATTGAAAAATGACATTTCTTTATTTATGTTCTCAGCAGTGATTGGAAAACGGCTCCAATAAACTAGCTAATGTTTAAAATTCATGTAAAAATATACAGCGATGCCAGGTCATTCATATATCAGCTCACACAGAGACAGCATATTTCACTTCAGATTTAAGTCTGGTCTATGATTGTGTTCAAAGCAAATCCTAAAAAGCAGACCTTTCTCAACAAGCCATTACTCATCTGCACACTAAGCCCTCATCTATTGATTTCAGGCTACCTTTTGTCAGATGTGATTTCTAAACCAATTTCTTACATTACTTAAAATGTAGAGGTTAGCTTGCTGATCACTACACGTGAGCCATTTAATTTAAAGAGAAAAAACCGCACATATCAATGAATGAGGTAAAACAATAGCTCACGTGAGGACGAACAAGTAAACTTTCTGGCCTCAATTCTGGTTAAAGTAGTGAGAATAGTGAACAAGGGGTATGATCCTAGTGTGTATGGGAACGTCAGGATAGGGTTAAAGGTCAGAGGGCAGGGTCTTTGGGGTAATGAGGTCAGGCAGTGATACATCACTGTACTCTTAATGCAAACAACTTTCAAAAAAGTGTTGAAAAACAAAGACAGGCATGGTTATCATTCGCTTTGGTTTGGGGTCAGTTCTGCAGCTTCTATCTTAGGAAAATATTAAAAAATAAATCTAGCATCACTGAGTCGGTACCATTTCTTGAATTATCTTAGGGTTTGTTTTTTTTTTTATATAAATTAACACCATTGTTCATCTGAACTCAATCAAGCATCTTGCAGTCTTTACACACCTGCTTTATGCTTTCATACAAGCATGCAGTCACGTTTCTCATCAGTTTTTTCATGCATTTTAACACAGTGGGACTTAAAAGATGCTCTTGTGGTTTGAAAAAAAAAAAAAAAGATTAAGATTATTTCCTGACCTTTCAACCTTCAGGATGAACCCAATGACAGCTGAGTTTAAGATGCAGCTACCAATGATGAGTAATTATAGTTATTAACAGTTATTAGGGAAGAGAGGGGAAAGGGAGGAGAGGGACGTGCTGCTGTTAATCCATTCTTCATCAATACATTTGACAGGTAAAAGCAGGCTGCACAAAGTCATTATTTTGCTGCAAATTCTAGCCTAGCAAAATCAGTCTGACACCTTCAATGACTGCTTTATTTTACTGGGTTTTCTCAGCACATTGTCATACATACTTTGGAAACGTTTGCTTTCATATAACAAAACAATCTGCCAAATTCAGCAGCAAGAGCTTGTCACTGAAAATCTGACATGGCATGTAGCTGATGCATCGCATTTGTCTGTTGAGAGGTACAAAGCTCTTTTTGTGTGTCTGGAGCTTTTTGAAACGGTTCCTAATTACAGGTAGCATCTGGACAAACCGGCCTAGAAAGACATTAAACGTCAGGAGGCTCTGACACATTTTAAAAAGGCTTCTTGTTCGACTGAGAGTTTGGATAGATCAGAGTTTCAGGTGCTGAGAAGTGCACTGATGATGTTGAACATTTTCAAGTTTTTTGGAGTTTTTTTGTGAGCAGCACAGTCCAACCTTTTATTCTATAATGAGTGATATCCAAAACCTCTGTGAGAACTAAAGATAGAAACCATTGTTCTGAGGATCATATTTGCATATGCAGTGCAGAACGAAACTGTGACCTGAAGACCCTGAGACTGATGAAAACGGAGTGCTCCGGTATTGGCAGCCACACGAAAGAGGCTCCATATGAGAACCTGTTTTTGAGACAACAAGACTTGCAATTATCTCCACCGCGGGCCAATCAGACATGCTGCGCTCAGGCAAGAAAACCACAATCAATCTCCAATGCTTGTAATGAGAAACATATTTTTGTCTGCCAGTGAAAAGATAATCAGCAGCTGAACAAAGGGGTCAACAGGTTCCCGCTACAAGGATGTAGCGAAACAAATAACACAAATCTCTATCAGCCTCTGCAGCTTCAGTTCTGAATCCTCAGACAAGGTTACCTTAAGACCAGCAAAACATTAACACAGCTACTTGCTGCGGTATTGATCAGTAAGTATGTGTTTGCGAGCAGTCTGTACTTCCAGCAGTTTTCCTGTGTATGCTATGTGAAGCATGCATTGATTTAAACATGTGATATACAGTAAGACTGTGTGGTAATTGCTTACTCCAGTACTTTTTATGAGTAAGAGTACAAGAAAAATCTAGTCTGCACCTGGGAGGAGAATTAACATTACTAAGAGCTGGGGAAAAGTATAAGACAATCTCATATAATTAGTAAATTAATTAATTCTCCAAATTTCCTGTATCTGCACATTGTGCTGCAAAAATTAATTTCAAAATTAACCGGAGGAAAAACATTTCTTGAAAAGCAGTGTTTTGTTTCACTCATTAATAATTTGAGTTCCTTTTGATGTTACATGTGTGCACTGTGCTTGCCTACATGATTTATTCTTTAGGTAATGAAAAAGAGGGAATGTGCAGTACAGTTTTGTTAAATCTCTCAATAAGGCCTATTGCTGTTTAAAACAGGCTTTTCAATCTTTCAAACAATACAAAGATAATCCTGTTTAAAGCAGTGTTCATTTAATAATTTTACGAGAGTGACAGAACCACTCGCTCATATTTTTTAAGAACATGAAGCTAGCCAGAAGCTTGCTAGCTTAAGATTAGCATATAATCCCCTCTGCTTTTCCTTGTGCTAAACTAAATAAGCTATCACGAGTTAACCAGTGAAACAGAAAAGTACCGTGCTATTTCGTTAACACACACAAGAAGCTGCACTCATCAATTATTACAACAAAAGGTTGAGCTGGATTCTGTCTCTGTGCTAATCTGATCACAGCAAAGGGGCAGTTTCATCTGCAGTTTCACAGGATTGAAAAGTGCTAGCAGTCAATTTGTTCAGCTCCTAACAAGAACACATGCATATTTCCAGAACGTTGAATTATTTCTGTACCACACTTTGACATGATCTTGTCCATTATACTGCAATCACTGCTTATACGTAGACATACACTCAACAGGCATTTTTAGTAGGTTCAGCTTACTAGTACGAAGTTGGATCATCTGTTACCTTGAAAACCATCTTAATTTTTGGTGGCGTAGATTCAGCGAGGTACTGGAGAAACTTTGATCCACATTGATGCTGTTTCTTGATTTGTTGGCTGTGCATCCATGAGATGGGACTGCTGTCCCACCACATCCCAAAGATGTTCTGTTGGATTGAGATCTGGTGGCTGTGGAGGCCATTTGAGTACAGTTCTCATTATCTTGTTCAATAAACATGTTTGGGGTTATCTGAGCTGTATGGCATGGGCCGTTCTCCTGCTGAAAACAGCTATCAGAACATGAGTTAGCAGGTACCAGGTAGACTCTAGCATTTAAACATTGCTCACTTGGCATTAAGAGGCTCAAAAAGTGCCAAGAAAATATCAACCACAGATTACACAATCACCATCCTGAAAATTGTGACCCTACCATCTGAATTTTGGAGCAGAAATTAAAGATTATCAGACCAGGTAAACCATAGAGATGGCCCGGTGAGAAAATCCCAGTAGATCAACAGCTTTTTTTTTTCAGACCAGCCCATCTAGCACCAACAACCATGCTCACCTGAGTCACCTCTCTGCCCTATTCTGATGCTTAGTTTGAACTCTAGCAGGTCTCGAACACGTCTAGATGCGTAAAAGCATTTGCATTGCTGCCATATGCCATCAGCTGATTAGATAATTGCATTAATGAATAGCTGAACTAGTGATCTTAATAAAGTGCCCTTTGCATGTATGTATACTTTGTCATCTTCAAAGATGATGAAAAATATATGTATTTTATTACCCCATGTTGAACTGATATAAACACCTCATGATTGCGTGCAAACTCTACTCCATCATTTAATATATGTCTTAATTATTTTCATGTCTGTCTTTGTGGGTGTGTGCCAATTTGTGGAAGTTAATTCATGTTGTTTTAGTTTGTCAATGTTTGTGAGTTCAATTTCATATAATTTGAATCAGCTCTTGAAATCGATGTTGCCACTTAAATTTCTTTCTGCGGGTTTTATTTGGTTAATTAAAGGAATAAATTGGTTTGAAAGTAAAAAAACAAAAAAACCCAAACATGAAATCCTTCATTCCTGAAAAGTAGAGAAGAAAAACACACTAAATAATACATTCACCATGCTCTTCTCTTTTATATCGGGTTAAAATTCAATATCTCATTTTTCATTCCCTGCTACAAAGCCTTTGAAGCCTATATAGGTTTTTGTAATTTGAAAGCAGCCTAATTATATCAGTTTTCAACAAAGCTGCGGAATAGACTGTTAAAGATTTTCCTTATGAGCTGCAATCTTTTTTATTGATTCAATTAACTCATACACACAAATAACAAAGAAAATGTTGATATTAATAATATAGTAACGCTATTACTGTAAAAATTTCACAGAATTTCTCATTATTTTCAAGTACTTTATGTGGGCTTGATGCACACAGATGATGATAAATACAAAAGGATGTGCTCTGATGTGACCTCCGTGGCCATCTGACCTTACGTGACTCATGAAGTATATGACCTGTGACACTGCTAAAAGGACACAAAGGCTTCTGACATAAAGAGACATAAATCCATATTACACAGTGTTGTGGGGGATAATTAGACATGGTGTTTTGAGTTGCATTTGACAGTTGCTACATGGACACGATTAGTGTCTTTTGCATGAAAATGCAAACTAATGGGGATTACCTTAAAGACTAAACAGCATTGGTTGTATTTCAGTTTAGCTTAGTGTTTTTCTTCTTTTTTTTCCCCCTCCCGTTTCTGCACACAAATATCCAAATTTTATTTTTGTGTCCCTGAAAGTGGTTTTTCCTGGTGTTCATGAACACAAAATTAATCTTTACTCTTTTTAAAGGGCTTTTAGATCTGGAGGTGCAGGCAATGACGTGCTTCATTTACTTGCTTACACTGGAGACCATATTTTGAATCCTACATATACAGGATTTTACACTTTGTATTATTTTAAATGGATTATTAACACAGCCCTATTGGAACTCTCAGCCTGTTTTATACACTGTCAGCACTCACTTCCTCAAACACAGACTTCTTTCATACTGATGAAATAGTACATACAGCAAAAGACAGCCTCTCATACAATTTTACCCAAATGTTTAACAGCTTTTATACAGTTTTGATAGCTCAGTCAACTTGTTACATATATACAGAACCCTTCATGTCATGTTACATTCTATTTAAATATATATTTTTAGTATGCGGAGTCAATATTGTAAACGTAGAAGTGTTTTGTACCTAAATCTTAAGTAGTTTTGAGGGTTTCCATATATTACAGTCACACTAAAAGTTACAAGAAGTTTTGCAGCCACAGTGTACTTGTCCGAAGCTGATGTTTTGTTCCAGGCAGGTTGTCATTTCTTGGAGCTCTGTTTTTTATTGTTTGCACAGTCTGGAGGAGGATAATTGCCATGCATTGGAAGCAGCGTAGCATGACAGGCACTGATAGATGGGGAGACAAACTACATATATATACAATGTACTACATACTGACACTCCACTGCCATTTGTCTTATACAGGGCAGGGCAAGAACAAAGCTGTACTTTGTTTTTTTTGTTTTTTTGTCATTCTGTCCCTCAGCCTTTACCCCTGTGCTTCTAGTCTATATATTTCCTATTGCACCACATCCCAAAGGTGCTCTATTGGGCCAACTGACCCAATGACACAAGGTAGGATGCCTTTATGATTAATCCAAATTCTGACCTTCCCATGTCTCTACCAAATCAGGCAATATTTTTACATCTTCTACTGACCGGTTTTGGTAAGTTCACTAAAGTTTAATTGCAGTTTTGTGTTATTAGCTGACAGGAGTGACATCGGGTGTAGTCTTCTGCTGCTTTAGCCCATGTGATTCAAGAGTAGATGTGTTTGCATTCAGAGATAATCTTCTGCATACCTTGGTGTAACAAGTTGTTATTTGAGTCCAAGTAGAGTTAATGTTTTGGTTATTCCTGTTTTTCTAGATTGGAACCTAGAGGACTAAATTGTGCCAAGGAAATAACCACCATAGCAATACGCCACTGAGTTTTTATGTAAGGAGTGATTGTTTTTGCTGGTTTTTACTGATACCCTACCTACTTCAACCTTTCTGTCAACTTAAAGCAGTCTAACATAAAGCATTTTCACCTCTATGTTTTCTCTTTTTTCAAACATTCACTGAGTACCCTAGAGATGGCAATGCAGGAAATTCCCAGTATAACAGCAGTATCTAAAAAACTCAAACCAGTCCATCTAGCACCAAATTGGCTGATCAGATATTGGTTTTAATGAGCAGTTGAACAGGTGCATAAAAATTCTGTCTCTGCTCTAGAAATGCTCGGAGCAAAATACATGGATGACTGGTTTGAATGGTGTATCCAAAAATAGCTAGTGTAGGAAAAGAAGAAGTGATGAAACGTTAAGGGCTGGGGAAGCATGTGAGCCGACATAGAAATGGCCTAATAAATGGACCTAATGCTCTGCCATTAAGACCTATTACATTGAGCTGTGACTATGTTTGGTATGATTAGATGCTGGGACCTCTAATAGACCTCTTCGTATTTTTATCCCTCAATGCTCTAAAAGCTTTGAGTGGTCTTGCTCGCCATGGTAGCACTTGAAGACACTTATGGGGGCTGCAAGCACAGACCAAGTTGAAATTATCATAAAACAAAAACGTGACCTCTGAGGTCAAACAACCTCACAGATAACCCAGATATTTAGCAGTGAGTTTTGAGCAAGCTTCTCACTTTTAATCTTGGAGCTTTTTATTTATTTATTTTTATTGGTTACATCATATTTTCACACACATAATTTTCTTTCTTGTAAAAAGCTTAACAATCAAGCAAAGAAGCTATTTCATCATGCACTATATAGTAGCAATATCTGGTGTGAAAAGGGTGAGCTGACTCTGACAGTTCAGATAGTCCTATACACTGACATATTTTGCACAGCTGCCTGCATGTTTTAGCACCACACTTGTAGTCACTGTACTCTGTATAGAAAACATAGCAGAAAAATTACTGCATTGCACCACTGCTCCAACGCAGTAGAGTTTTCAAAAAAAGAAAAACAGCAATAAATCCAAGAAGTGAGAAGTTTCTGCCTTGAGAACACTGAAGAATCAGACCAGGAGGACTGCAGCACTTTGGTAGTTTTACCCTCATACTGTGTATAGGACAACCTCAGTCCTAACCTTCAAGTATTTTGTCTCTTCGATTGTAACAAAAGTCCATCTCACCTGGTGGGTTTGTTTTGATAGAACTTACCAAGAGAAGATGAAAGCTAAAAACGAAGCCAGAAGGTTGAGTGATGCTCTCTGATCTCTGACACTTCACCGGCCCTGTCTTGGAAGAGCTTCCCCTTCATGAGATTAAACCTCTTAAACATTTTGATGTTTGTGACCAAAGAGGACACCTCCCCACTGGGACACAGGGTGACCCCAACATGCCCTTATGATCTGTTCAAACAAACTGATCACTAAAGGTCAAACAATGAAAGTGCTTCCATCAAGACTTAAGTGACAAATCTGGAAACACTCATTAAACACACAGTTCTGTTCAAATGCTCCTACTGTGTGTTTTTGAGGTGGACAGCCAGTGAGGAAATACAGTCCTGAAGTATTTTAGAAAGTGCTATAAATAATGGCAATATTTTTTTTTTAATTGGCGAAATTTTTGTGAAACTTTTATTGGTGTCCACTCAACTCCAAAGTACTGTGCAATACTCTTGAGTCAGGGAAATAGGTGCAGCAGTTTATTGAAACATGTGCAAACATAAAGATAAATTGAATTACAGCATATAAGGCAAAATTAGAGTATGTACAAATCTAACAAGCTTGAAAATCAATACTTAGTATGACCATATTTATTCTTCTTTCTTTAGGAATTCTTCTTGGAGGACATTCCTCACCCTTTTTTAATTGTTCAATAATGTTGAGGTCTGACGATGAGGACTAATAATGTGTCACTGCACGTTTTTCTGCCCAGGTATGGTTTTGCTGCATAGACAGTATGTTTGGGATCGCTCTCATGTTGGAAAATTTCATGCCTTTGCCAATCAGGTGCTTTCCAGATGATATTGCATAGTGGACTCAATTCTGACTTTTCTACATATATAATTCCATCAATTTTCTGTTTTTGTGTCTGTAAAGATACAGTTCAGAACTGGTTCTTTGTTGAACTGTTATCCTTTGACTTAGGCCCCTTTTTGTGCTTAAATGATTAATAGTGTGTAACTGGCTTAACAAACAAACAAACAAACAAACAACAACAAAATGAGTGGACTTGAGTCAAAAAGCTGCAAATGTCCAAAGAAAATTTTTCAAAGCCCCTCAAAACCCTGGAAACTACTGCTCAAGAGCAAAAAAACCCCCCCAAAACATACAAGGGTATTTATTTTGATGCAAATGATAAAGAAATTAGGGATGACTCAAGAATTTTGCACAGTAACATAAGACAAGCATTAAAAATGTATTTTTTTAAAAATTAAACATCTATGCCACTTCTAAAAATCCTGCCTCATTCTATATTATAGGGTGAGTTATTTGTAGTAGCCTGTAATTGTGCTCTTTTAATAGTCCCAGAAGCAAAATGTATCGCTATGTTCATAAAGGACATCATCGGCACAACTTTGATTTTTGTATTGTTTTTTTGAATGGATGTTCAAGAATCCCTGACAGACTGGCGACCTGTCCAGGGTGTACCCCGCCTCTCGCCCTATGACAGCTGGGATAGGCTCCAGCGCCCCCCCGTGACCCTGAAACGGATACGCGGAAGTGAATGGATGGATGTATGTTCAAGAATCTTTTAATCAAGACCTATTATGTATTTAATTGTGAATCTGAAAAGCCAAAAAAATAAAAAGATGTAATTTTATATCCCGGATTATTGAAAGTAGTTTAACTTCAAGTAAAATGTGACAGCCATAAAATAGCTGGCCAGTACTTAAACACCACATGCAGCCCTTACAGCACAAAAAGGGAAGTCAGTTAATACATCACAAGTAAAACGTTTCATCCCTGGTGTATATGCGTCACCCTATACCACCTCCAGCTGAAACGTCTAAAACCTGAAAAATAAAACATACGCTGTTTTTTGTAAAGACTCTTTGCCAGACAGGTTTTATTGTAGCAAGAGGTCTCTCTGCAGGTTGCTCATAACCTTGACTTTCAGTGAAGTGAAGAAACAGAAAAGCCTTATTAGTTTTTGTCTACTATCAGTAGATGACACACCGGCAAAGCGCACTCGACGCCGCTCCTTTGTCATCTTTCTGGTGAAAGGAGAACTCTCAGGTCAAATCAAACGAAAAATGCTCGGGCTTTTCTGTGGACACAGCAGAACAAGAAAGAAGAAGTAATGACACGTGCGCCGATTCGCCTGTGCGCACACATACACAGGCTGACAGGTATACACATCATTATAGCACAGCTCCACCATATGAGGCTATTTCAGTGACAGATCTCCGCTTAGCGCTCCTCAGTCATCAGCTCTGTCATATTGCGCGGTTGCTATGACAACCACAGCATGGTGTCAAGAAAGGGAGCGGGGAGAAAAAGGTGTCGGTCCCCAGCACCCTGTTAGTTTTAAACGAGACTGATTTGATAAACATATGGTGCATATTGCACATGCAGGTGATCTGCATTAAGTCGTGAATATATGACAAATCCAATCATATTTGACTGCTGAATTGTCTTTAACAAGCAGTCAAAGTGCTGTAAAACGCTTCTGACAGCATCATAACTTACACCATTGGTATGTGCCAATAAAAACCTACACACTGACTGTCTCTGTTTTTCCCCCCTCTGTCCATGTTGCTAGTAAAAACAAAAATGCTCGATATTGGATCATAAACAACTGACAAGGCTGCTGTCGGAATAGAAAAACAAGTGATTTTTATAAGGTAAAAGGGAGCTTTAAACATCCAGTGGGTGGATATTTTTTTTATTGCTTACCTTGTGAGAAGCGGTGTTAAATCCAGGTCACGCTAGTATCAAAACATATTCACAAATGTAATTTCTGCACTTTGCAAATTCAGTAAAGGTCACCCAAAGCAGTTTTATGTGTTTATTTAAACTTTGACCTCTAACTAATTTTATTTTATTTTATTTTATTTTTTGCCAATGACTAATTATCAATGGCAGATGCTAGATTAAATCACCTGGAGGGATGCGACAGAGAGGAGCTGTGATGATTAACTGGGTCAGGGTAGATTAGGTCAGACATCAGAGCTGAGAGGATCTAGCACCAGTTATTAGCAGGCCATGGCAATTAACACTGGAGAGAACTACAATGTAAAAAAAACAGAAAAGGTGATGCTCTTAAAAAAAAAAGTGCCAATTTAACAGAGCTAGAGATAAATTAATGGTATATCTTTTTATTTGACGGTCACACTAGGGAAACAGTGGCTGACCAACCTACCTAAAGATTATTGTGAATTTGAAATGACTGCTTCAAAGTTGGGACCAGGTCTGTGACCACTCGCAAATCAAGTGTGTTGGATCATGATGGAGATTAGAGTGCAATTAGTCTGCTATCAATTTATAACTGACGGGTCAAGTTGGCAATTATTTTCAACAATAATATGGCAATTAACTTGATAGTCTTCATCATATTGTATAAAGCTCCTTTAGAAAACTGACTTTTGTTTTGTTTTAGTGATAAATAAATAAACCTGAACTGAATAGAATAAATGGGCTAAAAATTACAAACTGTTTGATTCCTCCACAAAAAAGTAATGTTGATACTGCAGGATGATGCTTTACTAGCAAAGTAGCAGGCATTAAGTAACCTTACTGTTATATATGAACATAACCAGAACATAACCAGTTGGCAACTAACTGAGTCAAGTCTCCTTCTGCAAAAAGACGCATTAGAGACAAATCATGCTCATCATCAACAGAGCCAGACTGATTACAACATGTTGGCAGCCTGTCTGTGTTCATAAATTACAGCGCACTTGTCTGCAAACCCTTGCCAATCGGTCTGAGAGCAATTGCAATCAGATGGTGATTGTTTGGAGACAAGCTGCCTATCAACAGGTGACCTATTGCTTGCTGTATCTACTTACAATCGGCCAACAATAGCAACAAAAATTGAAAGCAATCAGAGGACATTTTCCTAGTTGCAAAGAGGTTGCAGTCTATTTTCATTAAATAAAATAATGTTACCAAGCTTAGACTACAGTTATAAGCACAAACATAAGTTTATTTTTTTGTTTTTAATTAAACAAATTGGCTCACATGAGTGAAAAAATGACCCGTGGAATATAAAAAAACAAAAGTGACAGTTCATACTCTTGAAACTTCCAGATAGGGATGCACCGATACCGATACCAGTATCTGATATCGGCCTCGATACCACATTTTCTAAAGTAGTACTCGTTAAAAGTCCCCCGATACCGGGGACCGATACCATGGTCTGAGAAATGTCTATGTTTGAGCGGCGTGTAAGGTGTTAATCACAGGTGCCGAGTGCCCGCCCCCAGGCCCCGGCTGCAGCTCTGAGCAGGGAGAATGAGAGGCGAGACATGTCAGCCGTGTGGATCTATTTCAAAGTGACCCCGTAACCCAGCTCAATGCACCAGAGCAGTATGTGTCACGTAATAGAGCGGCTGTTGTGTGCGAGACCTGTCAGCGGTCTGGTTTAGCAT
>VUQR01025068.1:57960-71040 GCA_015108515.1 Hemichromis elongatus | reverse complement strand
ATTACATTTTAACAACTGATTTTATCTACTGTTCCTCTTTAACTACTGCTTCTTTCTTCCCATTGTAATTCATGATTTTTATTTGTTTTACAGAAGGTTCCGCACCATCCGGGCAAGGACAGAGAGACTCAAGAGGAGCTTCTATCCCCAAGCCATCCGCGCTCTCAACCATAAAAATTAAAACATAAAATTATTCTCATTTTGAATGTCTAGTTTAAAAAAAAATGATCTAAATCCTAAAACCAAAGTTTTCAACTGATCTAAAATGTATAGAAATCCATTATTGTATGTAGGAACTATTAAGTCGAATCAGCATAAGAATGACTTAATTTATCTCCAAGGGGCATGGCATTAAAGATAAGGACAGGGCATAAACAGACAATAAGAATGAGATAATAAATGCAAGAATATACAGCATATACATAGTTTAAAAAATTAAAGTGGCTATAATATATATATTCTAGTAAGCTATAGTACTTTTTCCTTTGGGAAAGGACCATCTGTGCTGTCTGCAATTCTGTTGAAGAAAGGTGTTGAATTTATTTAATTATTGTAGAAAAAATGGTTTCTGTGCATTTGTTTTACACGTGCATTAAATTAAAGTCGATTATTCATCATGAGGGGACGGTGGGGGATGGTTACTTGGGAATTGGCAACCCTATTAGTTAGGTTGTTTAATATTTCTGCTAAATACTGGCTTTTCCTATAGTCTCTAGTCAATATGCCTGGGCCGATTTTTTGTCCCAGTCCAGCCCTGACTTAACCCGAAATCTAAAATTTAACACGCATATTATATAGAAAGTGTGCACCATTAATTCAATTCATTCATTCATTCAAACCACACTTTGTATGTATGTGTGAATGAGCTGTAGCACAGCCAATCAAATTAACCAGATTTAAAAAAAAAAAAAAGTGTATATTTTCTAAGTTCACCTGTTTCGTCATGTGTTGAGATAAACGCAGATTTAAAAAACACATGGTCTAATATTTACATTTAGCATATAATTGCAACATTTTTTTTTTTTCATTTTTTTAAAGACTCGAAACGACTTGAAATTCAAAGTTTCAGACTTGTAACTTTACTCGGACTTTTACACCAGTGACTTGAGACTTGACTCGTGACTTGAGGATAAAGACTTGAGACTTATTTGAGACTTGCAAAACAATGACTTGATCCAACCTCTGCCAGACAATAAAAGACAACCAGGTCACCAGTCGAACGGTTACTCTGGCGTTGATTGATCGATTGATTTTATTCTCTACTGGCAGACGCCAAGCGCATTACTCATGCTAAAGCTTTTCAGAATAAAGAATAAAATGGAATAAAAAATGGTAGAGTCGTTCACCTGATCACACTTGTGATGTGAACTTGTGTCTGATCATTTATTTAATTTTTTTAAACCACCAGCAGCAGAGCTTACATCAGGTCTTAAGAGAAATCAGTATTAACCTGGCATCTTAAGTCTGACATAAGAGTTTTGCCTGTTGCGCAATGTAGGATAATGCCTTCTTCTGGCCATGGTGTGAATCATAAACTTGCAGAGAAGGACACGTGAAGTTAAAATCTCTGCTTTTTTATGACACTGACGTCGCAATAAGACGTTTAGAAATTAGAGAGCTGTTATGGATGGACAGATACAGCGCCGAGGAGCTGGTTTGATTCTCTAAGTAAGACCTACTGAAGAGCTTGACCTCAACACGGCAGCTGAACGTCTTTCCACTTTTTCCATCCACTGTTTTCTGAACAGATTTCTGAATTGCTTCTTCTTGTTACCAAGCTAGACTGTATCTGTGCGTTCTTGCCCAGCTTTAGTAATTTCGCTTTTCCAGTGTTGAAGTGGTGAAATCGCCTCTTCTTTTATTCTGTTTTATTTGCTTGCAAAGCCCAAATTTAAGTTAGTGAGACACCAGAAAATAATTAACAATGCACTCTAGCAATTAATGCACATCACTGAGACTGGGCGTAGTTAAGACTAGGCTTATGTTTGGCTGGTGCAACCCTGCTCCAGGCTGGAGGTGGGTTTTATCTGCTTTTACTCTAGAATCAGATAATGGTGGCTAAAACTTGTTTCATCTGTGCTTCTTCACCGCTTCCTCTTGTGTTAATGAAGTAGGAAACAGTCATCTGTCAAACATGTATCGTGATGTATTTAGATGACTTGGGGTGAACTCAGTCTGCCTGCTGCAGTTACAGAAGCCTGACTTATAGTGGCATATATGCTTTTGTATTTGTAGTTTATTCAGGGGTTGTGTGAAATCTGTTAAGTAAGCATTAAAGTCAAAAAGTATTGAGCAACTTATTCAACGGCTGGGCCGCCTCCCTGCTAGAGCTCAGCCGCTGTGTTGAAACGTTATTTCTCTGTGTGAGCATGTCTGACTCAATCTCAGTTTCCTATACACACACACACACATGCTCGCAAGTTCCCTACTGTGTGTGTTTGAGTGTGGGGAGGGGGGTTGCTTTATCTGAATGTATGCATGTGTGTGTGTCTGTGTGTGTTGTTACACTAAACAGAAATCCAGCTTCCTCACTTCTCTCTTCTGTTCTCAGTCTGCTGGTTGGCTGACCGCGGTCACTCCTGTTCAGCACAGTGCTCTCTCCTTGTCTCCATGACAACTGGCTGTCACAAAGACGTCGTGCTCGCCACGCACCTGAGATCAGGAAGAAGGAAGCGCTTGGTCCCGCCTACGCCAAACTCTCCAAGGAATTCAGGTAGGCTAACCAACAGACGCACGCGCGCGCACACACACACACACACACACACACACACAGATACAGAAATACACTTTACGCAGTGTTGAATGAGAGGTGAATATTGTGACTCAGGGTTGCTGAACCTCAACTACATGATCAAACAAGTATGACATTTTCTGAAAAGATCAGAAAAGAGGATAAAGTGCATGTAGAGAGACGAGGAAGGACTCTGTGAAGGAGGAGGAAAAAAAACCAAACACCAGTTCAGCCGGTATCGTTTACTGTGGGATAGCTTCACTGTTTTTACTTTCAGTTCAGCTTCACGGCAGAAGCCTCCTTAACAGAAGTGAGAAACTGTTTATATTGGACATTTAATGGTTCGGATTTCCCTTTCAGTTGTCAGTCATGCCTTTTGTCACACTCATGCTGACGATTTAAACACAAGAAACCTGAGAGGGTGCCCGAGTGGGTTGTTATTACACAAAGGTGTCATTACAGAGGGATCTTCAGCGCGTACGTCAGAGAGGTGAACACTACAGTGTAAAGACAGCATGTCATCGTGACCTCAGGAGTGTATGTGTGTATGTGTGAATGAGCAAAGGTCGGCACGTGTGTGATCATCACTAATAAGCAAGTGGTGGATGAGAGCGATCATATGGTAGGTGTGTAGGAAACTTCTTTAGAGGAAAGCTGCCGAAGCTCCTCTGATTCAGGTCTGGCCGTTTGCACTCACTTGCACACGCACACACTCTTAGATTGGACAGGGCAACACGAGGATAGCATTTCCTATCCGGAATGATAGGAAGGAGGAGGGAGGGAGGAGGTGTGCTGGGGGTATGGGCAGTCAGATTCTGGTTTGGTGAGTTTTAGGAGCTGGCAGTGTGTACACCATACACATAGCGAAAGAGAGAAACAGAAAGGGAGAGACGAACTGAGAGAGAGGTAGAAGAAAGAAAGGAGACTAAAAGGAGCAGCGTGGAGCATTTAGGTGACAGACGGCGAAGCTTCAGGAGCGGCAGCACCTTTGCTCAACATCATGCAGGCTTGACTTGAGCGCCGTGTCAGTTATGCTGTGCTGTAAGGAAGACAGATTTGTGTGTATGTGGTTGTGTGTGTGTTTTGGGATGAAGAAGGTCCTCTCTGATGTGTGTCCTGGGATGATTAGTGTGTGCTCCAAACTTTTTCCCCTTTTCCTCTCTCCCTCATCCCCCCCCCCCAACTCGCTTCTGAGGAATGTGGGGCTTATGTCAGTGAGAGTCAGGTACAGACTCACTAATTACCAATGCCCTCCCTCTTACCCTCCCTCTCTCTTTCTCTCTCTTTCTAATGCTTTCCTTCAACTCTGTCACCTCCTGCTCTCTCCTCCACTTCGAGACCTTGTGCACTGGCCCCCTTCTCCCGTCTCCCGCTGTTACGTCTACGAGCGCTGTCGTGACTGGAGCAGAGGAGAGGACAAACAGAGAGGATCTGAGTCAGAATCCAAAAAAACACCAAAAGGAGAAGAGAAACTTTGACTCGTCCTCTCCTCTGTGTGTGTGTGTGTGTGCAGTGTGTGTGTTTGACAGAAGTGTCTGAGATCTCTTCTCATTGTGCTTTGGGGGATCTGTCATTGAAGACAGGAAGTGCCCTGACAGTGAACACGGAGCCAGAGAGAACCTGACTGTCTGTACAAAGGAAGATAGAAGGAGGGAGGGGAAGATGAGAAAGTGACAAGCCGGATCGTTGCCTTTTGACGCCGACGCCGTGACTACACGTCCCATCATCCTACAGGTTGGCTAGGAACTCATTGTGTGTGTGTGTGCCCCCCCCCCCCTTTTTTTCTTTCTTTTTCAGAAATTTTCTCATTTCAGTCTTAACAATTATGTTGTAAATGTAGCTGAGAGGCATGGTGTGTTTTCTCACCTGGAGGTTTAACAGCACACACTCACACGCAGACACATGCACACACACTCACACAGTGGGTATCTGGAAGGACATTTCTTCAGCTGGTCCAGTGTTCACATTGACCCAACTGACTGCTGTAACCTTCACTGCAAGGTTACAGAGCGAGTACTGAATGTTTATTTGTGTGTGTGTGTGTGTGTGTATGTGTGTGTGTGTGTATGTTCTATGGGTGTCTTGTCTTGTCGTCTTCTGTGTGTGTGTGTTTCAGAAACTGGTCGAGCAGGGCGCCAGCTAGCCTTGGGTGTCCTGTTATTGCACAAATGAGATTTAGTTGCTCGAGTGTATACGTGTGCATATGAAAGCAGAGTTGTGTGTGTGTCTGTGTGTACCGGTGTGTCTGTGTGTTTTTGTGCGTGTGTGACAGTTTACATCCAGCTGATCTTTTCAAGAACAACTGTCTCACTGACACAGAAGGTATCTGCTCAAATTTACCAAGCTGTCATTTCTCCAGCTGTTGTTGGAAATATTCACGTGTTTCTCCACATAAGGAAATGCATTACAATTCTACAAAGTAAGTGATGCCTCAAATACTATCTTATTTATGCTTAAGCTCATTCAAGCAAGAATTCAAAGTGCAATAATACCATATGTGTGACTTTAAAAATGTCAGTTGAAAGAGTGTGAATGTGACAAAATGACTGAGAAATGGTAACTAACAGCAAGAAGCTAGTACACTCTCAGTGCATTGGGGCCGGTGGACAAACTCATTCCACCATCATTTTTTGGGGTGGAAATTTCGTAGATTATTAAAGTGCTTTTAGACCAGATGTCACATTTTTACCATACATCCAAACTGCACTTTATTCTATACCTTTAAACAATTTGTCAATTTATCTTCACATCCATGTGGCGTAGATAGGCAGCTAACCGCTGCACCACAGTCCCACACCAAGCTTACAGCCGATCTCCCTTTCAAGTACTAACCAGGCTAGACTCTGCCTACTCTCCGAGATCCACTGAGAGCGTCTAGTTTTTGTTATTTTCAATATTATTTTTTTCTGTAATATTGGAGGTCATCATCAGGGATTAGATCAGATTAGCTTCTCCAATACAAACACACCACTGTCACTCACAGCCTTGTAGACATCCAGTCTCGGTAAACATTTGCACCGACCTCGCGCTTGCTGTGTGAGCAAATTTGACCAAACTGACAAAACTAAAGACGACTACTGTGTGTGTTTGTTTTATTTGTCAGACGTTTATTTTATCTCGGTTAACTGAATTGTTCTTTTTCTTCCTAGTTTACTCTTTAGCATAGTTTTAGTTAACTTCAATGACCTCAGTTCAGGTTTGGGCTCAGGTTAGAGCCAGTTTAAGGTTAGGATGAGGGTATGTCTTCAGGAAATAAACACAAGTCAGTTTACTGGTTTCTGAAGTGATGGAAACAAGGCAAAATGTTTGTGTACAGAAGGCCAGCTTCCTTGTGAATACTGTAAATACCTGGACCTGTGAGGTGTTTGAAAGGTGTGTGTGTGTGTGTGTGTGTGTTGAAGTGCTGGTCAGACCTGATGAAGTGGTGACACTTCTTTAGACACTCTGATGTAAAAACTGAAGCCAAAAATAGAAACCAGTTGAATGGTTAGCATATGGAAGGTGTTATTCAACCGGGCTGTTTTTGTTTGTCTGTGTCGCCATCTTGGACAGTAGCTGTGGCTTCATTACTGATTGTGTAACCAAGTTCAATAGGTGAACCATTTTTCCGAGTGGCGCTTATCTCTCAACTCGCTGTATCACATTCCACAAGTGGATAGCACAGAAGCAGACGTCGTCTAAGACATAAATTTATATCTAGATGTTTCTGCTAGTTTGAATTTATTGCTGTTCAGTTTGGGCCCTTTCTAGTTTTAGGAAGAAAGACAGATTTCTTAAACCAGAAGGCAACAGGAAGAGGACTTTTATTTAACATATCGGTTGGGGTTTTTTTTAAGCAAGAGGCCGATTGGACTTTATTATTCAGCAAACCTCAAGCATAAGGAAGAGAAACAGCATAAACTGCACACTCAAACAGACACATGCGTGCACCGTGGCCATGTCACATGTCTGTCACATGATCATCTCATGCTCGTGATGGGGAAGCACAGATTCAGTGTGGTGTGTATGCGACAAAGCCATAAGCCTAGACCACCAGCACATAGGCAGAAATCTAGAGCTGCAGAGGGAGAGAGAGAGGGAGAAGGAAACCTGTTAGCGCTATTGTGTTGTTTATGAAACACCTGTAACAAGATCTGATCAGCCTTGCTCTCCTCTCTCTCCCTTTCTTTCTTTCTGTTTGTCGCAAATACACACATACCGGGAAAGCACAATGGCTACATTCTTCCCCTTTATCAAACCCCCCTACCTCCCTCTTTAGCTCCCCTCTGATCGGGCCAAACACCGAACAGCAGTGAGCTAAAGGGAAGTTGAATCAAGATTGAAAAAAATAAATAGAAATAGGCTAACAAGTACAGGTGGAAAAAAGGGAGAGGAACATATTATTTATAATGTGCTTGTCTGTTCCTCTTGTAACAAAGATGGAAAATACGTGTTGAGAATGAGAAACGTGACGGAAAAGAAATGTTAGAAGATTGCTGGAGAAGATGAGAAATAAATTTGGAACACCGGTATTTATCATGAGATTTTTAATTTTTTAGGGGCCAGTTCGTCGATTCATGAAATCATATTTTCTGAATGTCTATCAAACAGAACAAAAAAGTTGATGTTTTTTAAAACCATTGAAAAAAACATTTGTTGAAATAATTAGTTTTATGATACACGCCTCAAGTGCTTTGGTTAGGGTTTGTTTCACTTTAGAGTAACGATGTGCAATACAAAGCCCGAGGGCCTAAGTCGCCCTGGCAAGGTCTCCAATCTGGCCCACTGGATGGTTTTAGAAAAATGTGAAGGGGGGCTTAAATCGTAGACTTTGAACTATGTTTTCTCATGTTTTGCAGCTTTTGCTACCAAGAAAGCCCTCCCCCCTGGCCATTAATAACTACACAAAAGTAATGATGTAAAAGATGGTTTCTGCTTTCATTATCTACAATAGAAATTTCTGTTTTGTTTTGTTTTTGTTTGTTTTTTTGCAATGGTTCCACAGTAAGAAACATGAAAGAGAAAGAAAGATTTTTTGTGAATTAAAAGAAACATCCTGTTTCATAATTACTGGGTGATGAGCTACCAGATCTTTTTCAATTTTTCACAATTTAAGCCAAATGAAACATGCTGACTTATGTCGATGTCTTTTATTTACTACAGCCACATTTCTTTATTGTGTAGAAAAATGAGGTGAGCTGTTAAAACTACTCTTCATTTTCTTATATTAGGATGTCTAGGGATATGATGTTAAACTTCTTTACACTAATAGACAGAGGGAGCTTCACCCGTCAGACCCACTTAAACTGTATGTAGGCCTTTTTGTAAAATGAGTTTAATATACCTGCTTTAGCAAACGGCTTGTTGAGTTTTCATGAAATATATATATTTTTTTAACTACAAAGTCATTCATTTGGTAAACTTTCTTAAACTTATGTGAAATCTATAAGATATGACAGCATTCTAGTGCAATGGTTAGGGCTTGCCTCACACCAATAAAATCCTGGATTTGAATCCATTGGGAGTCTTTCTGTGTGGAGTCTGCATGTTCTCCCTGCACCTTGCACCTGCATGGCTTCCTCCCACAGTCCAAACACATGCCTGTTGGGTTAATCACTGATTCTGAATTGGCTATAGGGTGTGAGAATGAATGTGTATTTTTCCATAAAGCATTGAATCTCATAAATATAATCTGAAGCTCAGTCTTGAAGTAATTGTTTAGTTAAAAAAACCTTCTACTTTGAAACATGAGCCAGGTAAATGGTTGGATCCCTCCTCTAATCACTTCCTGTAACCATAGCTGTGATTTGATATCATTGGGACTAAATCTCTGACCAGGTCAAGAAAACCCCAGCTCCCTTATTGTCCTCCCTCTTCTGCTTTTAACTTTTTTTTAACCTCTGGGCAGAGGTGTCCTCCACAGCATACTCTTCTTACAGCTCTGAATCCGCATTGACTATGTAGGCACTGCTGAGTTTAAGTGGACTCAGGATGTTTGAAAAGCTCTATGGAGTGTCATTAGTTAGTTTTCCCCACATCAAACTCAACTCTACAACTGTTGCTCCTGTTACAACTTCACACTCCTTCCTTGGCATAAGTGTTAAACCCACTTCCCCCTCAGAAGATGAGAACAGTTCCCAACCAACTCTGTCTGCAGCAATAACGTCAGCCCCTCATCCTCCTCTGACTGTCCATCTCTCTCCTATGAGCCATTTATTATCTGTAAAATGTTCTGCTACAGGCTCTTCTCAGTCTGAGATGCACAACACATTCATCTCTGCTCGTCCTTCCAAAAAAGGGGGATGAGGGGTTAAACCTTTCTAGGACTGATCAGCCTCCCATCTATCCTAAAACAAGGGTGATAGCAGCTGTTTAGTTCCTGCGTCTTAATCTGAGAGAACTGTAGCGTATCATGCACAGATCCTTAGTAATGTTAAAGTAGTCTCACTTTTACCAGAAAGGACTTCAGAGTCACCACTTTGAAGTGTTTGAGCTTTAAGCTAAGGCCGTCGAATATTTCGATTGAGACGACTGAAGAAAGCAACACCTTTTCTTCATGCGTTCATGTGGCTCTCAGGAGGCATCAAAGTGACCCCTCACTGACTCAAGTGGGGACCCCTGACTCAAGTTGGTACTGAAACATAAACCAAGTAGGCTAGCTCTAAAAATTAAGCATTATATAGCTTTACGACTGCCTAAGCTTAACTGTCAGGTTCGCTAACTCTGTATTTGTGCAGTGTACGGAGTAGAGAAGCTATATGACCCACAAGTGAACTTTGTAGATGACCACACCATTTCTTACCAGTTTTGCGTTAACCATAGCCATAATCAGACAATGACGACACCCACTAATGCCCCTCGCATAACAGAGCATTACAACCCTTGGCAGTGACGTAAGAAAAACCTAATGCTCGAGAGCTCAGGACGTTATTTTCATAACTAACGGCATCTGTACTGAGAGGACGACTGGTGCTAGCTGTACTCATCAGCAGCAAAATCAGTAATCCAGCCATCCTGGATTCTGATTGGATAGAAACGTCCTTAACACTTTACAGTTACACTTAGATGAACACCATGGTTGCACTTTGTCAGTAACATCACAAATGTAGAACCTCACAGAGCTTATCCTTATCCAGAGATTAGGACGTCACCATATTGTCAGACAACAAACATGATGCAGCCACGTTCTTGCGCCATGTTGTTTATCTATGTTTTATCTTCCGCAACACGACGGCTGTTCTTGCACAGCCAGGATAAACAGTAACGTCAGCAGATGCCCAGTTTTTTTTTACCAAACTGTTCAGATGTTACACACTAAGATAAGCTGACAAATGTACTCTTCAGTTATAGAATACACATCAAGGCATTGAGTGAAATTCTCTGGCCAAAGGGCCTGTTTGTACAACTGAAACTCCACAGATAATCACTGGGTGATTTAAAGTATTTACTGTGAAAGATAAACCATTATGTAAATGGCCGGATATTTCATCCAATCACATCCTGTAACTTTAGCTTTATCCAAGGATGACTACGCCCATGACCAGGTCAAGAAAACCCCAGGCCCCTGTATTGTTCTCACTCTTGTTCTTTTACCTTGTTTCCTCTGATGGCTCTCTGACCTCCAGGCAGAGATCATCACCACAGTGCAGTCAGCTCAAGGCAACTGTTTCTTGAAAGACTGGTGTGAGATGCACAAATAAGCCCTCTGTTTGTGCTCTTTTTTGCTAAGTACACAGAGAAAGCAAAAGAAATGTATTGTGCATCGACAGATATAGCACAAAGTCTGCCAGCTAACTTTACAAGCAACAAAGCAAGTCACTGCTAAACTGCCTACTATGCAAGGTATCCTCTGACCTTTACCACCAAGATCATACTCGTTCCAGCCTTGTTTATGAATAACCAAAGGATCCACAAAGCAAAAAAGAGGGTTTTGACGAAAGTTACTGGTGCTATAGGTTCCAACCAAAGAACTTTAAATTATTTTGGTAAAAAAGAGCAGCTCTTGTTGCAAGCCAGTTATTCTTTAATTACTCAACCAATCAGAAACCAATCAACCCCTTCTGTAGATTTAAAATGTTTCCAAGCTGGAACTTTTGTGGATAAAATAATTTCCTTGGAACATATTTATGAAAGCTTGGAGAACTAATGCCATGTAATGATAACACATTCAGTTATTTCTGAGGGGTTCCGTACTGGTGAGACCTACTGCGGTGCAAAGACAGCACAAACAACCAGTTTGTTGTGATTATTTTACTTAAAAATTTCAGCAGCAACATGTCTGTCCATAACAGTTCATGCAACTAATTTTGAGGGAAATGCTGTGCTGCGTATGAAGTTTTAAATCTTAAATTTTATCAGGAGTTGAAACCTCCAAAGTCTAGTAGTAAAATTATACATATGTGTTAAGTCTGCTCTGTAGATATGTAAGAGAATATGTAAGTTTTGCCTTCATTAAATATAAGAACAAAAAATAAATTCAGTTAGGTAGGTTACCTGTTCACAGTTTGCTGACAGTTTATTTATTCTTAACTAAATAATTAGTACACTTTTTATGAATGAAAGATATCTGCATTGATTCTATGCTGCTTTAATTAAAACCATACATTTTTTTGCCTACAAGTAGGACTTCAAATTTAAATTGTAGTGTCAGATTGTCCAAACTCTTAATTCCACTATCTGCCCCAGCCACCACCACTACTTAGTTTCTTACACTGTGTACTCTTGTGTCCACCCCCTAGATATAGTTAATAATATGTAGTGTTACCACTGAACAGCACTGAAGATTAGCATTTCCAGGGATCATTTATATTTCATTCTGTGACCACATGAACGTTGTCAACCACGATGAGGAGACAGTTATTTCAAAACTCAGATTATCTGTCTGTGTAGACAGATTTCACAACGTTTAAATGTGAAAAAGTCTTTTTTTCCCCTTTGTAATTAAACTGTGCCTTTGAGAGGTATTGTGCAACTGCCTTCCTTCTGCGAACGTGGCAGGGACAGTCGAGTGTGTAAACAGGTGACTTCCACTCACTGCGAAGGCTGGATCAACACTCTTCTTCCCCCCTTTTCCCTCATTCCCCCTGCCTTTGTGCTGTTCAACCTATGACCCATAAGTAACCCCTCCACCCCCCCTAGTGCGGTGACACCGCTGAACCCTCCATCCTCTCCTCCTATCCTGCTCGCCTCCCTCCCTTCCCTCTTCAGTCTCCCAAACCTGCTCGTACACTAATGCTGTTATCCTGCTTCATTTCACTGCTTGTTTCCTAAATCCACCTCTTGCGCCCTTTCGGGTTAAACAAGTGAGGACGGAGATATGTTATAAGACAGGTTCACAAACGTATGTATGTTGCTTTGTTTGCCGCATTTGTCCATATTAACAGTGGCATAACCGGTTTCTAATGTAAGGGATGTAAGGCAAATCCAGCATTTGCCCTTATTGCAACAGACAGTTAAAACTTCAGTTGATTTCGTAGACGAGCTGCTGAGATTACAAAACAAAAGTAAAGTGCATATGCTCATTATGAAACACACTTGGGAAAAAATGCCAAGGTATCCTTTTAGCTTGTACACACACACACACCCACCAAGTTTCTTGTTGCATGTACTCAAACAGACTCTTCTCTGCATACCTGTTGCTACACACAATGGGCTAGTTGTCTGGACAGCAGGCCAAGAGGCAAGGTGCGTGTGTGTGTACGCAGAGGGTGGTTTGATACTGGCAGGGAGGGCGAGTAAATGTGGATGGTATTGAGGGGTGTGTTTTGTGTGTAAGTGAGTCTGTTGCAGGGAAAGAAGCTGTACACGGTTCTGTGCTGGACGTCCTGATAAGGCCAAACGTAAACACACAGGGCTGAATTTCCATTACTTAAGAGGACACTGAAGTCATTTACATAAATTTTTTAAACAGCTAACGTAACCGCTACTTTACGACCAGTAAGCCAGGTATTCTTCAAATCTAACTTAACCGCAACCGTAATCCATGACACAAACACGTGCACAGGCAGACGAACACAGTGCCAGAATGGAATGTTCCATAGGTTGAATCTGAACCCATGAACAAAACTGACACAAAGTATCCACACTGAAGCACGCACACACAACACATGAGCACTCACACACACACACACACACACACACATGCACAGACACTCTTTATATGCAGACAGTTGGGCTCTTTCTCTCTCTGATCTTCCCTCTCTCATATGTTCCCACACCCCCCTTTCTTCCCTCCCCTTTGTTGTGTTAGGGGTTTCAGTACGGGAGCAGGTGAACAGGTGGAATTCACACTGCTTTAGTTTCTCAGGATGATGTCTTTGTATTTTTCACGTCATTAAGCCTCTGTTTCGGTGCGGTGTGCATGACACTGT
>VUQR01025068.1:30624-48099 GCA_015108515.1 Hemichromis elongatus | reverse complement strand
ATCCCCCCCCCCCATGTACACACTCACCTTTGCATTCATACTTTGACCTGTGTATCTTTACAGAGACTGTTTTAGTGTATCTCGCTATCATTTATTCTTTAGTCTTTTACATCCATATTTTTTGACCTTTATACTTAACACCCTTAACACCCTCTCTTCTTGCCTGTTTACTCAGTCGTTAAAGAGTGATGTCGGTTTCACTAGCAGTTAAAACTTAGTGTGCTTTCCACCAGACTGTAACTCTCATGTCTCCCCAAACCGTCTCTTTTCGCTGTCTTTTCAGAGGACTCAGGGAAGTTTTTTTTTCTTCGTTGTTTTGAACAAAATATGAAAGTGTATGACTTTTTTCTCCCTCCTCTCTCTCATATCTTGATCTGCACTTTTGACTACCCAGGTAGGTGTGTGCTGTTTGCTTAGGTTAAGCTGTGCTAGGAACATGTTCACCGTTGTTATGTACAAAAAAACCCACACGTGAATGCCTGAATGCACACGGACACACTTATATACAGTCACAGTTTTGTGCTGATATGACATAAATCACTCCAGGGGTAGCTTCCAGTCAGAATTTCCTAATGTCCCTTCGCTGCAGCACAAACATGAGGAAGTTTTCAAACCCCAGCTTGAACGCTTCCTGAACATTTTTCCCTTTTCTGCAAATCTAAGCAGAAAACCCTCAAAACCCATTAAAACTCAATTTCCCATCATACTCCTGTCTGCATTACCTGCTTTCTCTTGTCAGGGAACAAAGACTTGTTGCTGTTGTTTTTGTTTTTTTTCTACAGCTGCTATTTATCAGTGAAAAGTATTCAGATGTCTTTGTATATGGAGTAAAAGTACTATAAAGGTAAAAGTAGTGTAAAAGTACTCTGTTAGTTCTGCTTGGACCAATGTAGAAATGTTTTTCTTTCTGTTAAACTAAAACTACTATCTTTCACAAAAGGAGGTGCTAGAAAAGAGGTCGCTAAGAAAAAGTGTGTATTGCCAGACAGCTGGGTGAGTGGCTTCTGGAAAACTCGACCATGCAGAGAGAGCTCCGCCTGAAAGCTCCTTGTGACTGCTTTAGTGATCACTACCAGATTTTTAAAACAAGCCAGCACCTCAGCAAAGTACTCAGTGAAACAACCTCTGTTGCCTGTTTGTACTTTTGGCAGTTTTGCCACAGTCAGCAACTGTTTGCAGACAAGTATGCATCTTTCATACAAACTGCACAGCCATCTGCTAGTAACCAGAGTAATCACAAAGAGGCTTTGGAGCAGGGCTGTGTGCCTCTTTGTTACCACTTTCACCGTATGATTGCCAGCAACCACTTGCCAACTGGTCTGACAATATATTTTTCCCTAGTGACCAATGGTTGCCAGGGGATTGCAGACCTGTCTCTAGGTCTGGGTGACCGAGACCTCGATTGTAATGTCAGTTAGCGGCATGCTTCTCTTGGCTGGTGAACACTGACAGTTCATCTGTTTGTTTTTAAGTAAGTAAATAAATAAAAATTACTGGTTTAATTATGTCTTTTGTACATGGAAAATATGAAAAGGAGAGTACAGCATTCAGATTAAGATCATGGAAAACACATTTTTCTACAGAGTCAGTATAAAGGTGTGTGAAATATAAATAATGCCCTGCGTATGACAAAATTTGATAAATTGATGATAAATTTTGTTAACATGCTTGTGTGTGGGCTGAGATTCATCCATACACACACACAAATTCAAGTACCTGTTTTAGCTCCACCCTCATCAGCTCTTATGCTTGCAGCTTTGGGTCAGTGTGTGTGTGTGTGTATTAGTGTAGAGGAGGCTGGACTCTGTGCTCAGTGCCCTGCTGTACCTGTCTCTTATGGAGGTGGACTAACACTCCCAGAGTAGGCGGCCAAGCAGCGGAGCGCTGTGAAGCAACAGGGGTAGATATCCTCCTCTCTGACCGCTCTCTGCTTCTGCTTCCTCTTCTCTTTTCCACCACCATCCCTCTGCTACGATCTTTCTCAAGATTTCTACTCTGTTTTACTCTCACTTCCCCGTATCTCTAGTTTTCTTTGATTGGATAGGCGCTCGCTGTCCTTGAATGACAACTTTTTGTGACTTGAGACTGTGTGTATATTATTGTTGTAGCAGTTATCTCTACGGACCTGTCTGTCTTTGAAGGATGGTTTAAATAGTATTTGTTATTTAGGACCACGTCTGTTGTTATCGGGTTGGTGTTTGTGTTGCATGTAAAAAGCAGCAGGACTGAGGCTTATTTTAACGTTGGTGCTTCATTGATCCTGTTCTGCTGCCTTGCAACGCTGTCGTTAGGGGGCTGCTGGGAGGACTCTGTGAATCAATTTCCTCCACGTGTCTACATGAGGGCGCACGGCTAAAGATGGCGGCCTATTTTCACAAGTGCTGTCACTCGGGATCCAAAAGTTAACTGTGGGATTCATTGTTCATGTTGCACACACTTATATTTTCTTTGCTTCATAATCTGTGATCTGTGTAATCAGTGAACTGGGAAGCCACAGAGACTTGGCCTACAGACCTCTGAACATGTATATTCTTCTGATAACAGAAATCCTAAACTAATAAATAATACAATATCCTTCCTCGTCATAGCTGAATACACATTCATAATCTCATAGGCTCACTTGCTCTTTTGAGAAAAAAGGTGGAATTTGCAAGTCAATCTGTGTTTATGATGACTTGAAGAAGTCTGTAAAAGATTCTCTGTCCACTCATAAAACAACTCAGTCCCCAGTAACATGCTGTTAATATGCAAAGAATCAGGTGCTTCTATCAATCATAAACGTAACATAGCAGCCAATATCTTGGCTCTGTTAACTAATCAAATTCTTACTTTTGAGCTTCCTTCGCTTGTTTGCTTGCCTGTCGTTCCATCTTGTGAGTCCATCATCTGAGTTCATAACCTTTAACCAGGTGAACTCTGAGCTCTTAATGTTAAGGTAGATTATTTTTAACCAAGTAACTAGTTGTTCCTGTTACGCCCCAACAAAGAGCCTCAAATCTGAAGACGTGAGCCACACCTAAGTGGTCATAACTTTCTAAACTCCTTGTCTTTATTGGACGAGACCCCATCTGTAAATCTTTATGCTCTCTGTGAATAAAAGCTGTGATTTGTGTTCACCTTAGTTAATTATCTACCTGTTTCAGCCTCAGGTTTCTTCCTCCTCCTCCCCTCTCTGCTTTTCTCTGTCACTTATACACATGCAGGATTGAATGTTGAAGATGTCCTGCAAGCACAGTGCTGCTTTTTGACACTTAATATGCAGTGTTGTATATTTGCTACGCTTGATAAAGGATCTCACATTCACGCAAATTATTCTCATATTTTTACAACAGAGAACCTGAGTTTCACTTCACTCCTGACACAGTCGGCACTGAGGAAGTTAGGAATGTCTAGCAAGTGGTCAAAAGCAGGAACAATGATTTAAATTTGTTGTTTGTATGTTTTTTAAATATAAACTGCTTCGTGTACAAATTTCAAGCTCACTGTGTTACAAAGCTTAATTTTATCATCTAGCAGAACTCCCATTGTCATCTCCTTTTGTCATCAGCCTAGTAAGATAAGGCTGATAAGAGCTCGAGTCATGTTAGCACTTCACACGATAGAAGGAACAGAGGGAGGGCACGCTGAGCTGCTGAAGCAGACAAAGAAAACCACACAGAAGCAAAAAAAATAGAAGCGATTAAAATGTCATGAGCTGTAGAGATGATGAATGCACCACATAGTTTGTTTGTTTGCTAAAACAAATTACCTTCCCAAATTTTTTATGTGGCAGCCTTTAAAACAGACATGAAATTACAAAAAATACTACTAAAGTGCAACAAACCATGTAAGTTATTTTGGTGGTTTTTTGTCATAAAGGAAAATTCCAGCAATAATCAGATTAACTGAGGGTGATTTTACCTCTGTCGTCTCCTTATAATTACTTTGCACTGATTAAAAACACGAGACTACGTGCAGGGAAAGTTGTAAGGTAATGATTAGTGTGTCCAAGCAGATAAAATACATTATAACAAGTTTTTACCGCTTCATAAAATATGTACAAACTATTTTTAACACTTTTATTTTATTTTAAGGCATCTTTCTGATTATTTTTATACCCTTTCTTTCTTAAAAAAATAAGTTGTCTGCAACTAGCAGAAGATCTCATTTTTAAAGTGAAGGGTTAGGGTTAGTTTACTTCTATAGGGGAGCTGATTAAGCAGGTGCCATATGCTGGCTGAAAGTGGCCGGCCTGAGTTCGGGTCTGACCCATGGCCCTTCGCGGCATGTCTTGCCCTCTCTCTTTCCCTCTGCTTTCCTGTCCATCTTTGCTGTATCTATCCAATAAAGCCAGTTATAGGGCCAAAAAATATATTTTAAAAAAGTTGTCTACTATAGATTAACATTACCGTATAGAGGGGTCTTATTTGAGGTCCACGCATACATTGCTGGACAGTTGTAACACATCAAATATGGCGAACAACTTGCCTCAAACTGGAAGCGGAGACATCCTTCAAAGTATGATTTAGTTTGAAGGTGACAGTCTCAGCCTAGTTTAAAAAGCACCTCCCAACAACATCAGCTCCTAAAAACCCTTCACTGAATTTGCACAACATACGAATTCTGGCATTAAGCTCAGACAATCCACACGCGACAGAAAAATTTGAACCTGTTGCTACAACTTGGAAGGTCTCAGCATGATTGGTTCAGAAAGACGCGTCTGCTGACAGGCAGGCCAGTTAAATGCTCTTAGATTTTTCTTCCTGAGCTAGAATCCAAACATTGTCCTTAGTTTTACCCAAGAACAGGTCATGGACCTGTTCTTGGGTAAAACAGATCCATGACCTGTTCTTGGAAAACTATTTTGGACAAGCAGATATAAATGAATGTCATCTTGACATTTGTCAGGATTCAGCAACCGCTGGTGAACTACTGGCAAAAGATAAAGGAGAAAGATTTCATTTTCATTTTCCTAACCTTTTGGGAGTTTGTGATTTGTTTAAAAACTAGATTTAAAGTATGTTTCCTTTTTTAAAATGTATTTTTACTTTTTTTACTTTTTTTTTTACTATCATCCATGTTTGAACTGGTCATTTAAGCCCTTCATTCACCCTTAGAAAAAATGACATGTGAACAGGTTTGTTTGTAGGAGAGTGGGATGTTGGGTCAGGTTAGATCAGTGTGCAGGTTACCATGGTTGCTTGGCTTTTTAGTGTTTTGCCTTTGTTGACTGCCTCACCTATCTCCATCCTAGTCAGGGCAATCTTGTGATGCATAAAGAAACCCAAGCAAAGACTAAGTAGCGAGTTTTTGTTCTTTGAGCCTATTTGTTTTTACATGATACTGAGTCAAATCAAGTTAGTTTTGTAGTCTGCTCTTATTGGTTGGGTACTATTTTATGCAGCATGATTTGGGGGATTTAAAATGCTGTGGATTTTTCCGTTCTGAATGCCGGCTGTGTTGGAAAATAACAGAGTAAGAGGTTTATGTTTGGGAAGCCGATTTCTGATTGTTCTCTGTTCCTTTTTTAGGGCTGAACTTCTTAATGAGGACACACTGAAACACACACGCACACACACACACACACACACGCTAATAGCTGCACCCACACTCTGTAAGGCATTCATATTGATAAGGAGATGGAAAACCCAACACCGCCACGTGGTGAGCGTGCACAACGGAGGCTTGTGTGTAGCACAGATGAATGTGTGCAGCCTTTTGTCACATAACAGGGTTTGTGTTACACAAATTCCTCCTATAGCTTAAGTCCTCGATGACTTCTTACACACATGCACTGAGCATGTGACCTAGTCATACTCGGTGAACCTTGAGCTGGAGGTTTCAGGGTTTACAGCCCTCCAATCTCTCTGATAGGGGTCAGAGGTCAGCAAGAGATCTGAGTTACTCAACAAAACAAGGTTGTAAAACCGCTGATAGGGGAAGGCGCCCTGAGGATTTATGGATGCTATATTTCCACTGTAGTGTTCAGGCCTCATAATGTGTGCTGGTTTGTTTTAGTCAGGTATTCTCGCATGCATGCAAATTGTGCTCAAAGTCTGCAATCAGTCACTGTTTTTTAAATGATGCCTTCTGATCATCAACCTATTTTTTTTTCTCTCTGTATTTTTTTTCTCTGTCTTTACAGCAGCCATTTAATTCAGTATAATTTGACGTCTCTCTCTCTTATCCTTCTTCAGGCCCTGATCTGATTGGATGGTTTTGTCAGAATGACAGCTGAAGATCCTGCTTCTTCTTCGACCATGAGTAACAACGCTGCCCCCTCCAAATCCTCCAAATCCTCTGGTGCCCATCACTCTCACCATGGACAGCTCAATATCCCTGAGGGTGTTGCCGGTACACCCAATGAGGCCGCACTGGTGGCCCTGATGGAGCGTACTGGCTACAGTATGGTCCAAGAAAATGGTCAGCGAAAGTATGGTCCCCCTCCTGGTTGGAATGGTCCATCTCCTCCTCGAGGCTGTGAGATCTTTGTTGGAAAGATCCCACGGGATGTTTATGAAGATGAGTTGGTCCCAGTGTTTGAGTCCGTAGGACGCATCTATGAGATGCGCTTGATGATGGACTTTGATGGGAAAAATCGAGGGTACGCTTTTGTGATGTACACAGAGAAACATGAGGCCAAGAGAGCTGTGCGGGAGCTCAATAATTTCGAAGTGCGGCCCGGGCGGCTGCTGGGTGTCTGCTCCTCCGTGGACAACTGCCGTCTTTTCATTGGTGGCATTCCCAAGACCAAGAAGCGTGAGGAGATCCTGGAAGAGGTCTCCAAGGTGACAGAAGGCGTATTAGATGTGATAGTTTATGCCAGTGCTGCAGACAAGATGAAGAACCGTGGCTTTGCCTTTGTAGAGTATGAGTCACATCGTGCTGCGGCCATGGCTCGCAGGAAGCTGATGCCTGGACGCATTCAGCTGTGGGGCCACCAGATTGCAGTGGACTGGGCAGAGCCAGAGATTGATGTAGATGAAGATGTAATGGAAACAGTGAAGATCTTGTATGTCAGGAATCTAATGATGGAAACCAGCGAGGAGACAATCAGACAGGTGAGGACCGATTGGCTATTCGGGTTCAGGCATGCAAAAACATTTCTGACACGATTTTAATTTCTTCCATCCTTTGTCTTTAGATTTTCAGCCAGTTTAACCCTGGATGTGTAGAGCGTGTAAAGAAAATCCGTGACTATGCCTTTGTCCACTTTACCTCCCGAGACGATGCAGTGTTGGCTATGGACAACCTCAATGGCACAGAGGTAGAAGGGTCCTGCATTGAGGTGACGCTCGCCAAACCCGTTGATAAAGAGCAGTACTCACGCCAGAAGGCCTCAAAGGGAGGAGCTTCTGCCACTTCAGAGGCTACTCAGCAGAACTACGTTTACCAGTGTGACCCCTACACATTGGCATACTATGGTTATCCCTACAACACCCTCATTGGACCCAACAGAGACTACTTCGTCAAAGGTTAGAATGATTTTTTTCCAATCAGTAATAATCTGTTGCAAAAATCAGTGTTTCATCAAAAACCAAATCTTGGTTGGAGCCAAAGCTCCAAAACAATTGTGGATCTCACGATATAAAAAACAATTCTTACTGTAAAAAATTTTCAGATACTCAAAAGAACAATATGATCATTCAAAGATTCGTTTGAGGGGAAATGTTTTAAGAAATCTTTAACTTGATGAGGGTTTTGGCTTAAAATCACTTTTATGTTACAACCACAATTCCAAAAAATGTTGGGACACTGTGTAAAATGTGAATGAAAAAAGAATGCAATGATTTGCAAATTTGATATACCCATATTTTATTCACAATAGAAGATATCAGTAGAAGCATATCAAATGTTTAAACTAATACATTTATCTTTAAAGACAAAACACATCTCAAAAGTTGGATGGGTTCAGGTCACTAATATCACTGGGTATAAAAAGAGCATTTTAGAGAAGAAGAGTTCCTTAGAAGTAAAGATTGGCAGCGGTTCACCATTCTACCAACAAATGGATCTAAAAATTTTGGAGCAATTTAAGAGTAATGGTACTGAATGTAAAATTGAGTAGACTTTAAATATCTCATCATTTTCACTATACGATAAGATCAAACGAGTCTCATAATATGGAGAAATCTCTGTGCTCAGAGGGCAAGCCCAGAAAACAGATATGGATGCCAGTGATCTTCAGGCCCTCGGTCGACGCTATGTTAAAAACAAGCATTATTCTGTTGTGGAAATCACTGCATGTGGTCACTTTCAGAAATCAGGGTCTGTGAATACAGTTCAATGCACCATCCACAAATACAGGTTATAGCTCTGTCATGCAAAGAAGAAGCCTTATGGGAACATAATTGTTGGACTCAGGTTCATTTAAAAATGGATTGAGACCGAAAACTTTTCGGTGGTTAGAGAAATCGAAATTCTCAGGTCTTTTCAGTTCCCAGAAGTTTACAGTAGTAATGGAAAAGAAGTAAGAGTAATGGATCCTACAGTGGCAAACATTGCCCTGTCACAACTTTTTGAGAAGTGATGCTGCCATTAAATTCAATTCAATTTCTTTGGTCTATGCTTTGAATAAAACATAGTTTTTTGAGATTTGCATATCTTTGCCTTCTGCTTTAATTTACATTTCACACAGCGTCCCATTTTTCTCTTGGAACTGGTGTTGTAAAAGGGAAAGACAAAACCAGTGATGGACCAATGAATGCTAATCCCATCACCTTTAATGATTGATTTTAAATATGGTCTTGGGTGATAGCAGGAAAATCTGACTTTGAGCAATCATTGTGTTTTGGTTTTCTCTCCAAAGGATCCCCAATGATACAGAACAATGGTAATCTCTCACATCCTTATTCCTACTTGTTACTCTGATGAGCAATGAGCCTTCTTGCCATGTGACAAACTATACATTTTCTAACACCATCCTTTTCCTGCTGTGCTGTCACCTCCCATTTCATGCTGGGTTATTAGAGAGCTCACCACCAAGTGGCAAAACTCTTGGAATACAAGTCGACAACACTATGGAGATACATAATAGACCTAATATGAGAGATAGAAATATGCTCTAAGGCCACACTAAAAAATTCAGTAGCAATTTTTCTCTATGTGAAGAATATTAGCTAAAATGCGAGTTAAATTAGTCGTGTGCAAGTTCTGATGTCTTGAGAAACTTTAAAAACCCATGTGGCCTAAATTGCCCCAGCTACTCTAAACCGCAACCCCTGTCATCATATCCCCTTAATTGTATTTTAAGCAGGTACTGTGAGAGGTCGTGGTCGTGCTACTGCAGGTAATCGTACCCCTGGGCCACGGGGGTCGTACCTCGGGGGTTACTCTGCTGGTCGTGGCATCTACAGCCGCTACCACGAGGGCAAGACCAAGCAGCCTGAAAAGTCCTATGAGCTGATGCCCAGTCTGGAGCTCGCTGCTTCCGTCAACCCAGTTGGCATCAAACATGGCACAAGTCAGTGAGATAGACAAACCCCTACATATCCTTGCCCATCTCAAAAAGCTTTTACTAAATCTTCCAGCCCGCAGTTTTTTCTCCTGTGTGATTTAAGAAGCATTTTTGTGAATCAGCTTTCTAGTCGTTTCTGGATGGTCATGTGCAAAAGGACGGCCTTTCTTTGATGATTATTAAAGAATAACAACATTGTAGTCTGTCCTTTCCAACATGACCAGCAGGTAACGGCTATACTTCATTCCTCATTCTTTCCTTTTCCTTACACAACAGAAATTTGTCTTTCTGGTTATTCAGGTTCAAAAAGTGCTGATCAGTGCTTCTTTAAATGAGTGGTAAACTACAAAAAAAAAAAAGAAGACATGACTGTAAGGGTTGTTTCAGATGCACCACAGGGTGATTTTAAAACACCGTTACGAGCGTCTTCAGGTAACACTTTATGCTAACAATTGGAGCCCATTTAAGCTGATATTTACGAGAAATTTAGTGTAGTTTTTGTAATAGAAGCAATTTAAAAAGGTAATTAAAAGAATAAAAATTACAGAAAAATAAGGCAGTGAGAGTACCCGGACAAGGTTTCACGAGCTTGTAAATTACGCCACCGCCTCTCCATCAGATAGAGATCAACTTTATTAAACCCAAACTGGGGAAATTCACTTGTTACAGCAGCACGAGGGTCAAAAAGAAAAAGTGAAGTGGAGATAGGAGATATTATACATAGATTTTTATATGCCTGAGCACGACAGATGGATGATTATTTTTTTGTCTTTCTATTTTAATAAGTGCTCGAACATAACGTAGGGTTAAGGTAGCTTTTTTTTTCTAGTCGCGCTGACGCTTATCTGTAGCTTTGTGAGCGTTATGACAGTTTGGAGCTGAAATGCAAATGTAAAAGCACAAACTAAAGACTGTTGTGTCCACTCTATTCTGATCACTTGAAGGATGATTCCAGTGTTTTGAAGAGTTGTAGCACATCTACGTCTACAGCAACTGCTCTCCCAGCTAAGAGAGAAACGTTGTAAGTGTCTTATTTTCAAAGGATCATTTTCATGGTGGAAAAATTCAATTTCTTTCATTCTGCCTTATTTCCCGAAAGCAGGCAGGAGGAAATGAAACTGAATTTATTTTAATGTTGGTGGATCATCTAAATCCTGTAGGTTTTTTTTTTTTTTCAAGAATGAACGGTAGAAACTGAAGTGATTTTTTTGAAAGATGTTGATATGGAAAATTTAAAACACTGGAATTATTCTTCAGCCTTCAAATTCTTCTTACTAAAGCTACTGAGCCTAATTGTATTATCAACATATTGATTAAACCTTACTAACCGTTTGCATGTGTTTATCAGTGTCGTGTGTTTGGTGATCAGAGGTGCGTTCAGTGGAGTCGATGTTACTGATGTTTCCTTGTTTGAGGATTTGACCTCAATCTGCAGCTCAGTGTCGGTGCCGGTCTGGGTGGAATCACAGGATTCAAAAGACTTTTGTGGATCTGAAACAATGACTGATGTTGTGTTTGCTCTGTGTGTGTGTGTGTGTGTGTGTGTTGGAGTGCTAGGGTTAATCCACAGCTGAGCACCATCGTAAGCCAAATCACACCACAACTCCAATTTGTGTAACTTATTTATTTCCACTTGTTGCTGAAATTTAACCCCTCACCCTGTTTTTGCTGTTCTCTCTTTGTCTCTGTAGTGTTTTATCTCTATAAATGATTGGATGCATGTGTGCTTGTCTGTTATTTCCTGAGAAGTGTTCAAATTTTGATGATGCTCTGTTGTCTCCAGTCTGTTATCCAAGCTCTCATTTGTGTGTCTCTCTATATGCAGTGGCATTACAGACTCTGGGTGGGCAGTACCCAGTGTTCAGCGCCACTCCTGCAGCCAAGCTGATGGAGGAGGGGAAGGTGCACACAGTGGAGCATCTTATCAACCCTCTGGCCATGCAGCACCCTGAACACTCCCCCGCTGCTGCTGCTACTGCTGCTGCCACCGTCCTACCTGCAGTCTCTACCCCTCCACCCTTCCAGGTGGGTGCTATTCACGGGGTTTAAGTGAGAGGGAACGATCCGGAACGACATTCAGATAATGAGCAATTTGATGGGATAGGCAGGTTAATGCATATTACGATCATATTAATTCATTTTTTTAGATTTTGGTGCCTGCCGTTGCTCCCGGTGACACTACGGATAAACTGCCTCAGTAATAAGAAAATCATGACATCACCTTCACACTATGCTTTCCCCCCCCCTTCTCATCCCCGTGATGCGTTCATGGTGCAGATGTAAAGTTGCGGTGGCTGTAATTCAGCATCTGCATACCACTACAGAAGAAGAGCAAGCATAAACTGAGTGACGTTTTTTTTTTTAAATAGGCAGGTAATTTCATGGTGAACTTTCCAATATCTCAGAACAGCTGTTATCTCAGCTGTTTCTGCACAGTTTGTTTCTAAATGTGTGTGTGAACTAAGAGAGAGAGAGAGAGAGAAGGGGAAGCAAATCTTAATGTGCAGGAAATTTAAATCAAATTTGAGATCGATGCATGATTTTGTTGCTGAACTCAAACTTGAGGTATACAAAAATTCCTTATTCAAAATCTGCATGAAAATCCTTTAAGCCTGTGGAGCAGGTTAGTCGACGTTAGTGCAAGTTCAATTGGTGATTTTGCAGTTTTGTGATGTTAAGTTACATCACACATGAACTGATATTTAACGTGATGATGCTGACTAGATTCACTCACTTTTTACTCATTTTATGGTGTCTGGGGGTTTGAAAATGAACCATACAGCTCATGAAACATCTTATTATAACTTGCTGAATTCAGCTGGCCAAATCCACAAAGAGTAGTAAACACTAGAGTGGCAGCACAGGTCAGCTGATCACAGCCACGCAAAGCAAGTTATTATGTGGCTTATTTCTTAAGGAGTTTTCCACACGCTGCACCACTATAACCACGTTTCAAGATTCCCTCACATGCCAAAACACACTGTACCCCACAGTTAGAGTTAAGCAGTTCCTGACTCTAGTTAGTCAAACTGCAGATTTATTTTTGTTTCAGGTGCACCAAATGACAGATGTGCTCAGGCAGCCTAATATTGGTTTTCTCACAATGAAACTAACTCACAAAGGAGTAAACTGGTTCAGCTAAATGTTTTTGGTTCATACCGTATAGACCAGTGGTGGGCAATGTAATTTTTTTCCTCACAGCACCACACTGACAAATGAAATAAACAGGAGGCCATAATTTGAACATTTCATTTAAAAAACTGATGCAGATGGTGCTAAATGATGTTAAACTCCACATAATAATGTTTTTTGAAAACCCATAATCTTGTTTTAGACAGATTTTGATAACGGATGCCCTCTGATGCAACCCTAAAGGGATTAATGTTTTTACCTGGCGTCATATTGGGGATCTTTAACTTGGTAGCCAGATGTGTGATCTACCATCCTGTAGAGCTGTAGAGGGAAGCTGCAGTAGAGACTTATTATAATCATTCACGTAAAGCACCAGTAACAATGATTTTATTTCATTTATTGGCAGGAGGCTGGGGGGTCTTTAGTTTCTCTTTAAGGATGCTGGGGCCCAGGTTGAAGCCCAGAGCCCATATTTTGCCCATGTGTGATACAGACCTTAAAGAAAAGATTAAATTTGCGACTGTGAAGTCTTGCCGTGAAGCCTTGACTTGACATTTTTATGCCTCTATCTGGCTTTTGTGATTAGGAATGGGCTGGACTGACTGAGAAAAAGATGGTACACACTCATCCTGTCGCCTGCCCATCGCTACAGATGCCCCCCATCCCCCCCCCCAAGACCGTGCTTTATCATTCTTTACGGCTCTAATGGGGACCATACTTACAAAAGTAAACATCAAGCCACATTCAGTATAAGACTTGAAAGTAGTTGTTAAGACCATAAACCCATCAGCAAAGTGTTTACTGAGGTCATGGATCAAGTGAGTATTGGGGTCATGTTTCCATAAACTTTTACACTTCTTTGTGCAGAGTCGCTGCCCCCTGCTGGTCATTACAAACAATGCAGGTTCAAGTCACACTGGCTTGAATTCTATGCAAAAGGAAGCTATGTCCACCCTTCTTATGTAAATTAAATACAGGCATTGTGGACACCCTTTAAAAATCCCCTTTTCCTAATTCACTTTCTCTCATTACACAGGGCCGTCCAATCACTCCAGTCTATGCCATGGCTCACAATGTACAGCGCATCCCAGCAGCTGGTGGTCTGTATGGACCTGGGTACGTCCCCATCACAAACTACACTGCCAACACAGCAGCTCTGGCTGCTCTGCAGAAAAACGCAGCCGTGGCGGCTGCAGCATACGGAGGTTACGCCGGCTACGCGGTGCCCCAGGCCTTCCCCGCCACAGCCTTCCAACTGCCCATCCATGATGTCTACCAGACATACTGATTAAGAGGCTCAGATCCTGCCTGTGACTGAACTACATCTCAGCATTGTCTGTCCCATCATGTAGAAACATGTCAAACTTGAGCTCTAAAGGAATTTGTAGCAAATATTAAAAGCACACACAGTGACAAACAGCCTGACGTCTCCTCTCAGCCTCAGTATGTCCTCAACCGAAGGTGAACATAGTGTTTCTAATTAGGCAGCATCACTGTTTTCTACTGAATAATGTAACAAACATAACAAACAACAACTCCCAATAACGCCCCTCTGCCTTTTCTATTTGTCTCCGACTCCCACCACGGGAACACCGAAGGTACGTTCAAGTATTTATGAAGAGAAGATATATATTTAAGGTTTTTATTCTTTGTAGCTCTCTCTTTCTATGTTGCCGTGGTTTTTGTTCTAGATTTTAAACTATTTTCAGAGTAACAATAAAAGAGAGAAGAGTTAATCATAAGGAAGAAAAACTACAACAGGAACTACTGATAAATGAGGATACCGCTGAAGACAGCCGTCTTCAGATATACTGATGCCTTTTTTTCATCATTATATAGTATTTTAGCCAATTTTATATGCTGTAGGTGATGCGGTCTGTCCATGCTGGTTGAATGCTTTGAACACGCCTGTTTGGTACTTTTTGGTTAATATAGTTTTTATTGTGTTTTTGGTTGTTTTACATGAAGGTTTTAGGTTTTTCTAGGTTGCATTTATTTACCTATAATTTCGCTCTTTTTTTTGCTTTGCAAGGTAGGTTCTCTGTCTCCTCTTTGATACTTTGGAACGCATTTGTTGATTTTCTTTGAAGAAATCTCTCTTTCTAAATATTTGTTATTGTGACAGAATCCTGTGGGGAACAAATAATTAAGAGAGAAAACTGGAAAGCTTCTGAATGATGTTCAGCTGACGTCATGCACGTGGAAAATGTTCCACATTTAAAGAAACGGCAGTGATAGGGGATTAAGACTGAATAGATATTAGCTGTTTTTTTTTCCTTACTCAGTTATGTATGTTTTTTCTGTTGTTTTTAATTGTGAACAACTACGGACAGAAATGAGAGACATTTTTCTATCTGGACTGGAGCTTTCTGTCACTTGAACAGCTTGTACTTTTTGCCAGTGCTGACCAAAAACCTTAACATCCACTTCAGTCTGAGGACTTTAGAAAGACTCCTGGCTACAGTGCCTTACACCTACATGCTGTTTGTGCAACTGGCTGCTTTTCACTGTGCCTTTTTGTAAGAAAACCAAGCCTGTTTTGGCACAAAGAAGAATTTGTATATCCTATGAAGCAGATTTGTGGTATTACTGTATTGAGATTTCAGCTTTTGTAGCCAGATGTGCCAAGGTTGCCTCCATCCTCGTCCTCCGTCTCCTCTTTATTTCTCATCCTGACCCTGGTGCACGTAAATGTATTTATAAAAGGCGAGAAGTTGCCACTTTCAGATGAAGAGATACTGGAGCAGAGTTTGTGCTTCTTCTCAGATAAAGCCTGCAGCTCCTCGGTGCGCAGCGGGCACTTTGAAAACTCTGCAGTGCATCTACACAAGTGTACTTATGGACTGGGAATAACTGGGAGCATTGTGTGCCACTGGAATATGCAAGTATTGTAACACTCGAATTCAAGCAGCTGCTGATCATGAAGTCACACTCCACAAGAGCCATCCTTTTATGAAAAATGCCAAACATTTGAGTGTCCTTTTATTTGTACACCAGCTCTTTTTTTTTTCTTTTGTATTATTATCGCTCTCCTTCACCGCATTCGATGGTATTTTATTTGCTAATTTGAGGGCTCCCTGACTTTTAAGGTTAGGCCCAAGAGTGTGAGCGATAAGACTGCTTAACTAGTCCGTATTTGTGTAATCTCACTCTGTATCGCTACTGCTTTTCTGTCTCCTATGAAACTGAATTTATTGTAGAAAACAAACTGCTGTTAACGGCTCTTATTATGATCTTGTACGATGACAATAAGTCGGGATATATTTAATATATGCATTACGTGTGTTGTTTATGAAGTGAGAAGAAAAGGCATAATATATTGTAAAACGTATTTCTTTTCCTTATTTACACCTTGTTTAGGTCTAAAAGTCAGACTAACAAAAGTAGATTTTTTTTTGCCAAAGTGTCCAATAGTTTGTTAAACATTCAAGGTTATTGTGCTTTTGTTAGGTGTAACATTGTGTTTGTGTATTTGGAACTGGACACGGTGTTAAGAGTGGGAACGCCAAGTTCTCCCTGTTATCGATATCAAAGGTTAAACCTGGCCCGCCGGGGCGTTACAACCCATTGGCGCCTCCAGCTCATTGTGTAAAAACTTTTTTTGGCTAAATAATTAAAAGATTTAATGATGGGTGGATGGGATAATGATTTAGCCTTCGCCGAAATTTCATGGTTTTAACAGCAGAAAACGGCGTTCTCCCTTCCACTCATAGCACCTGCTTTACTTTCCATCACCTGCATTTCACCCACACTGGAGCAGCAGCAGGACGATCTTCCTGTGTCAGTATGGAGCTGCGCGTGCCTGGTTTAACTTAGATGATCCGATTTAACATCTTTAACTCTTCGTAGTGTGTGCCTTTATTGCCAACATGTGCCCTTTGTACACCTATGCAGACTCTTTTCTATCAGAAGGTCCCGTTCCTTGTTCAGCATTGGTATATTTATAGTGATACAGTAGATAAATAAAGCATTTTTGAAAGGATGCACTTTTGCTGTCCATCGTTTTGTCTACTTGGTTTTCTATGTCCCCCACTGAGAAGTTAAGCATTAGCCTTGGATTAAAGTTTGGAAAAGCTGCAAGTGCTGAAAAGGGGACTTCAGCTCTGACTTCTGTGAATGGAAACCCACGTCTGACCACATACATCAACTATTATTAAGCAATGTGTCACAGAGGAGTGAGGAGCGCAGTGTTTCATAAACTCCTCTGTGGCACCTCAACTTTAATCTAGAAACACGCTGCACCCCAGCAGGAGGATTAAGATCACGTGACGTGGTACAGTATGTGCAGGAAAAGGTAAGTTTGTTTCAGCAGGGTCAGATTTCAGCCAAATGGTCACATGTTTAACTACTGAAATGTAATAAAGCGTAAAAACGCCCGAGTATCAGGCCTGCGTCAGACAGCAGCAAATCCATTTCAAGCAAGATCACGCTCTGGACACATGAACACGGACTGTGAACTCTCACCTGCTGCTGTTACGCACACAAACACAACTGCTCACTGGAGAGGATTTACGCATTTATTTAACACTGCTAAGGAGGATTTATTTTAGCTCATATCTGATAAAGTAACCAAGAAAAAGCAGAGAGAATAAGACACAGTAAAAACAGAAAATAAAGCCTCCGTCAGTCCAAAGGTTTTCTACATCAGGACATCACAATAAACTTTCACGTCCTCATTAGATCTTAAAATTAAGTAAATACAAACAGCATGTGACATATTACAGTGTGTCATTATTTATTTGATAAAAAACTGAGCTAAAATGCAGAAGCTGAAGTAGACCCCACGATTCAGTGGCTCGTAGAGGGGGCGGCAGATGGCTGTCCCTCCCTTCGCCTGCGCCTGCTTCTGCCCAAGGTTTCTTACTGTTAAAAGGGAGTCCCCCCCCCCCCCCCCTTTCCCCAAGTCT
>VUQR01025068.1:13874-30604 GCA_015108515.1 Hemichromis elongatus | reverse complement strand
GCGCCCCCCCCCCCCCCACTGTCTCCAAGTGCTTGCTCAAAGGGGAAGTTGGATTATATATTTTTTTTCTATTATTGTAGGTTCTTTAAATTACAGTATAAAGCACCTAGAAGCACCAGCTGTTGTGATTTGGCACTGTCTAAAAAAACTGAACTGATTTGCATTACAAGCGTTGCTTCAGTTCACTGAGGTTTGAGGGCATTCACAAGCACAGCTCTCTTAAGGTCCCACTGCAGCCTTTTAGTTGTATTTGGATTGGGCTGGGTTGATTTGCATGCATCATTTTCACTTTTGACTAACCTCCTCAACATCATTACATCAACACCATAACGATTAAAGCCTAACAAGTTCAAGTTGCACTATCTTGCATCTATTTTACTCTAAGGATATTAACTAAAATCATTAATCAACTAGCCACAATTAAAGGCAATTTTAAAGATTTGATAAAAGTTAGAGCTTTCATGCTCTGCCACTAAATTACCAAAACATAAAACTCAGTCATCTCAGGTCATTAAAGGTCACTGAAGTGAGAGAACCTGTTGTAAATATACCCTTAGGGTTATGTAACACAATGAACGTCCCAAAAACAGGCTCCACACCCACCAGATGGCATTGAACACAGAGATGTGCACAACTCAAAGACAAACAAACAACAATAAAAAAAAAATCTATACATATGAACAACACAAACCACTCACCTTAATCACAAACGGCAGTCGAAACTCATTGAACTCTATCCAAGATACTATCCCAAACCCAGGATTTTAAAACAACCCAGACTTCCTTAAAAATAATTCAGATAAGTTTAGATCAACATGAACCTAATTCACTTTTTTTTTTCAGAAGCAACTCCCCCAGTGACTCACAGCACATCGTATCAGGACATAAAAATAAATCATTTGGTCTTACAATTAGGTGATTACAACTTTAGATAACAAAAACACGGTATCTTACACTGTGTCATCATCGATTTAAAAAAATGCAGAAGCAGTGTGTGAATAAGTAGACCCTATGATTCAAACACTTGCAGAACCACTTTAGCAGCAATAATTTGAAGTTTTCTGTTTGACTTTTACCGTCTCTCACATTGGTGTGGAGGAAACGATCAACAACCTTTCCAAGAAGATCCCCCCGACCTCTGTGCACAGATAGTAGACGGGTCTAAACTTTTTAAATAGTGTCTAATGACTTTGCCTTTTCCTCATAAACCTCAGTAATATAATATAGAGATTCTTAGACACAACTTTATCCTTTTTTTTTTGCTGTTGACATTAATAAAAGCTCCTTAAACCAGAGAGGTTGTAGTTGTTAACTTTGTATAAAAACTTGCATGTAGACAAAGTGTTTGATTGAATTATATTTTTATATTTATTCTTTATTCCCAAGCTCCCAAAAATGCCCAAGGCTGCAGCTGAAAGAATACAAAATTAAACTGTATTTTAAACATTAACTTAATAAAATACTTGATTGTTATCCGTCAGTTATTCCCATGTCTTACTGACAGTTGTAATATTAATGTATGTTAACTTTTGACTTTTCTGGCTTACAGACTTCATAAAAGCTGAACTTTATTAACATTGCATCTCTTTTCCGCTCTTAATGACCAAACCACTTAAAGCGTACATTTTTAATACTACACCACTCTGCATTGTGTTCGCTCACATACTGCTGTGTTCATTTCTATCTGTATTGTGTTTAATCTTCTCATATTTTTCCATAGTGTAACTTCTTTGTAAAATCAGCTGCTATGCTGCCAGTGCCACACTTTTCATGTCACTTCATAGTGCAGGGCCCAGGTCCAGTGGCTGAAACAAACCCAAATCATCACCCCTCCACTACCGTGCTTGACAGTTGGTATGAGTTGTCTGTGCTCATATGCTCTGTTTTCACCAAACACGGTGCTGAGCATCTGGCTGAACATCTCCACTTTGATCTCATCGGTCCAAAGGACGTTTTTACAGAAGTCTTGTGGTTTGTTCAGATGCAAGTTTGCAAACCTAAGCCTTTTTAAAGAGAAGAGGCTTAAAAAGAGGCTTAAAAATAGGGATACTTGTTTAGTCTTTTTTCTAAATCTAACATCAACTTTAACATTTAACATGCTAACTGAGGCACTTAACTCCTGTGAAGATTGTGATAACACACACCCGAATGCTCCAGACCAACAAACTGTCAAAACCTCTGCTTTAGTGATGGTGCTCACACTTGGTGATGATCAGTCAGTGCAGTGGATTTGATTAGCAGCACCTGGCTGCTACATATCCTTTTAATTCCGGTGTAAGCACTAAGGGTGAACTGTTTACTTGCAGTATAATATCTTATTTTATAGTTTGTCTAAAGGCAAATTAATTACTATGACTGCCATTTAGAAGTCTCAGCATTGATAGAGGATATACCTTCTTGTTACCATTACTTTACAGTGATATTAATAATGTATGCAGTAGCAACTTCCTGCACCAGTTTAATATATAATGACACTTTTAGTGTACCAAATTATTGATTTGGTAATCAAAAGAAATATTTTTCCCACGAGCTCAAGCTGTAGCTTGCATTTAAGGTCAGTGTATCAATAATAAAAGTTTAAGTGATTTATTATTTCTCAATAATAATATCTCCAGCACACCACTTTAGCAAGCACATGAATGCCACGTCTGCTTTATATAGTAGATTAAAGCAAGAGAAAGTCAAGCTTGTGTGTCATGATGTTGCCATCTGGTGGTAACTCCTCTCCATCATTTTCTGTTCAGACTAGTCCGTGCAGGTTTTCAGTGGCAGCCATGTTAACTTTAACGCAGATTATTGTGGACATTAGTAATTAAAGGAAACGCATTATACACACACATAAATACACACATGAATAAATTTAAATAATTTAACTCACACAGGCAATTTATTACTTAATTTAGAATGTTACACAAAATACCCCATGCTAGGCTTATTTAAAATTGTATTGTCATTTTAGGTGGAAAGACGGGAATAAATATTACATCACTTTTATATTGATTTTAAAAATATTTACCATTTGAAATTAGTTGTGTTTTATATTTAAGTCAATGTTTTAAGTCAACCCCGAAAAAAATCACGTAAAAAAAAATTAAGCAGTATTCCTTAAACAGCATCCAAACTGCGTTTATTTAATTTTGACTACAGTTCCCATGATGCAGTGGTAGCCTGCGTCCTCACGCTGCTGTCGCACGGCTGCTGCGGCTGCTTTCGCAGATCTGTAAACACAGCAGTTACGCTCAGTTGATCTGAAACGGGCGGTTAAGCCCATCCAGATGGTTGTGGCAGCTGCAGAAACGCGCTGCCGCGCTTGAACGTAGCCTCAGTTTATATTTGGCTTAAAGGAGACGCAACAAAGCGCACAAAATGGTTGTGCTCAAGGCCCGGGCGAATAAGTAGGTTTACTATAGCTTTAAGAAAGAGAAAATAGTGTCTGCTTCTTTAAAATTATATCGGTTTATTGCTGAATAGATAATTAAGAAAACTTTTCAGTTTCTAATCAATATATCTATGTATTTAATTTGCGACGAAACCAACTGAAAATGCACCACTGTTGGATAAAGGCCGCCTGCAATCAAAACGTCTTTAAAGCAGATGTGGTCCGTTTTTTCTCAGTTTGCAAGTAAACCTGCCTGACTTTAAGCGGAATCTGAAGTGGTCCTGAGTGTCCTCACGGTGATGGAACCAGCCGGTGACCGAACCGGGAATGTAAATAAAGGTGAAGATCCGACGGAGGACAAGGCCGCAGAGGAGACCCCGGGCACCAGTACAGCTGGTACACCGCGGAGGGCGCTGAGGGAGCGGGGAGCAGGCCGCCCTAGGTCTGGCGTCAGTGCTTCTGTAGCGGACGTTAACGGTGGTACGTCGAGCCCGCAGACTTCGGGACGGGTTTTAAGAGATCGATCAACGAGGGCTGTACCGGCCTGGCTGAAAGATACCAAAAGCAGCGACGACGAGGAGGACGAACCGAGCCCGGACGCCGGTGCGACCAAGCGGAGGAAAGTTTCCAACTCCAGGCGGAAGAAAAATTCAGAAGCTGCTGGTTCGGCTGAGTCTGCGGGAGACAGCCTTCAAGGCACAGAGTACGTTTTCTTTTTTTCTTAACTTAGCAGTCCTTCTTCAATTTGGCCACCACATTTGATTATAAGGAGCCCGCCTTAGCTTGCACCTTGTGTCGGTGAAGTCGGTTCCTGTCAAAAGCACGCCTTCATCGTGGCTCGTCCCCTTTCTGCTGTCTGCATGGAAAGGGTGGAGTAAAACTTACCTGGTTTTAAAGGGGGCTATATTTTAGAAAGTGCTACAACACACAAATGCATTATGTTAATAAACATACGATCGTGTGATGACGATATTGTGGTGCTATGCAGGTGTGGGAAGTGCGTCAAGTCAATGTTTTTTCCTCTTTCTGCAGACAAGAGAACGCCAAGAAACCTGCCACAGATGCCCAAGGTAATCGACTGCATAAAAAACGATTTATATCCTCCTTGTTCACTTTACAATTAAGTTTAATCTCATGCTATTTACCTGTAGTTATGTCTTTGATTCAGACAGCGCTGATGTGTGGAATGGTGTCAGGCCTGTTTCACACTTTGTCACTTTTCTACACTCTCATTGCATGCTACCGCTTTCTCTCACTCCAGCACTTCCCTCCAGACGCCCTTCAGCCCATACTCATGCCAAGCCCCCATCTGGCAGGGATGTCCACGGCTCTGCCAAGCCTGTGTGTAAGACTGAACCTGGAATGGAGAATCCAGCTGGTGAGCAACCTGTTGACAGCGAGCTGCTCTGCTTCAGCGTGTGGGCCTTTTTAACTCGGAGACCAAATCGTGCAGACACACAAGAACCAAAAACATCTGGGCGATTGTTGTTGTTTTTTTTTTTTTTATAGAACTTGCAAAAACATCTGAGAACATGTATCTGGTTATTGTTTCCTTGTAGGGGGGAAACATCTGGATTCAGTCGTGTGAGGCTCGTCATAATGCTTCCAATAACTGATCTAGATAGAATGCATTTTTATTTGCAGTTGAATTACTGTTTTATGAATGTTGATTGTATGACGTTGCTAGTGGCTGAAAGCGCTTTTGGTCTCTCTCTCTCTGTCATGCAGCTGTTGAAGGAGAGGTAGATGGTAAAGACAAGTATGAAATGTAAGTATACTTTTGGTGACCCATGATGTGATTCTTGCAGGCGTTAAAGGCTTAAATCTGGCCACTGCCTCGTAATACCGCCTTTTCGCTCCCTGGAAGTCCCACTCTGACCACTTAATCGTGAGCTTAAAACTTGAACAGAGAGCAAACTGAAATTCAGTAACAACCTGAACTGACTTTCATATCAAGGAAAATCACTACTGATAAAAGCCGAGTGTCTGGCTCCAAACCAAATGACAGTCTTCAGAGCATGAGCCTGCGGTGAAGGGGCAACCTTTGAACATTTGGGAGGCTGTGCACTTTGAAGTGACCGCTCGGGGTCATATTGTCAAATTATATTTCGACTGTAACTCCTTGTCCTGTCGGAGAGAGAGAATAAAGAAGCCAAACTGTGACCAAACCACATCTCACTCCCTGTTACTCTGTCCTCTTCCACCAGAATGAATTTGAGGTTGGATAGGTTTTCATTTTACATTTGAGAAGATCCAGGTCTCAGTGCAGGTGTTCAAGTCATCAGAAAGGGACTTCCACGGGGAACAGCTTGAAACAGAGAATTAGCTTTTTAAGGGTCATGAATCACTGTGTACACTAGAGTTTGTGCCTCAGTTTTTAAAAAGTCACATTTATTGCTCATATCTCACTGTGCACCTAATCTCAGGTTCTTTATGTAGGAAAATATGTTTTTCTAAAGATACGATTATGTAGTTTTGCTACTGGCACACTCGCAGTCTGAAGTTAAGTATAGAAGTAGAAACCGAAGAAATCTGCCCGACATGGCGTACGTTTACTCAGCTTGACTCTGGGTGTGTTCCCTCAGTTTAAAATATATGAAAAAAAAAAAAAGAGTCAAATGTGTAACTAAAGATGTCCTCTGTTTTTAATAACAGTGAAAAGAAAGAGGAGGAAAACACCACTGAACCAGGAGTGGATGATGAAGATCCTTCTTTTCAGGATGACCCAGACAATCTCAACTACCAGCCACAGAGTCAGAGGTGCGCTTATGTCATGTGCACCACTTGACCCTGGTGCAGAAGGTTTTTAGAAAAACAGTTTAAACGATTTATTGTTTCGCTTTCAGCAGTGTAGAAGAAGAGACCCTTAGCAGCGAGGAAGATGTTCCCTTTAGAGACGACTTAAACGATCAAAGCTATGACCCGAAGGTTGAAAGGTTTGTGGGTGTTTTGTATGAAAGGGATTGGGTTGTTCATACATAATTACTGTTTTCTGATTGGAAATGTTTTATTTCTTAGGGATGCTCCTAAACCAAAGCGCAGAGCTCCTCCTAGACCCAAGGAGAAGAAGGAAAAAGAGAAATCACTGAAGAAAGAGAAGGAAGTTGCTGAGATAAAAGTGGAAGGCTCAGACAACGTAGACAGCATGCAGGAGGAAGTAAAACTTGAAGAGGAAGTAGTGGAAGATCCGGATGGACCCAGGAAGTAAGTGCAGTACCAGACTGTGGGTATGTTCTAGTACAGGGGTGGCCAACTTCAGGCCTCAAGAGCCGGTGTCCTGCAGGTTTTAGATCTCACCCTGGGTCAACACACCTGAATCGAATGATTAGTTCATGACCAGGCCTCTGGAGAACATCAAGATATGTTAAGGAGGTAATTTAGCCCTTTTAAATCAGCTGTGATGAATCAAGGACACATCTAAAACCTGCAGGACACCGGCTCTCGAGGCCTGGAGTTGGCCACCCCTGCTCTAGTACTTGTAGTACAAACAATGAGCTGATACCAGACAGAACTGCAAACACACCTACAGATCCTCCACCCCCAATCACTTTTGTTAACAATCAATAAAAGTCCAATTTATCCACTTAAAGCTAACACTGTTTTAAGTAAACACTAATGTGTAGCCATGGCAACATACTGGTTTTGCCAGACGTGCTCCTCTGTTCGTCATCGGAGGAGTTTTGGATTTTGGGTGCAGAAAACAAAGAAGCGCTCGCCTTATAGAGTATCCCCGTCATGGAGCACAGCTTGACATTAGCACCAGTTGCTATTTTTTAGTCCTCCTGCAGTGTTCGTTGATCTGATGCCAGGTGAATCAGTAAACTCATTCAAGTGGATGGATTCAAAGGTGTGGACTAAGGCAAGCTACAGCATTTAGTATGCCAGGAAAAAGGATTAGGTACATAGTGTAGAAATGCAGTATGCCAACGATACCAGTGACAGTATTGGAGAGAAAACCCCAACAATCAGGCAACCCTCTATGAGCAAGCACTTGGCAACAGTGTTCCATTTAACAGAACGAACCCTCCAGCAGAACCAGGCTCAGGGAGAGGCAATCATCTGCCGGGACTGATGGAGGAGTGAGCAGGGAAAAGGAGAGTGTAGAGAGACGGGGATCAAAACAAACTATGGCAGAGAGTAGGCAAAAGGTAATGACTTAGCACAGAGGGAGAGCATGTGGTTACATTCTGACAGAGGGGTGAGCATGCTTCTCAAGCCCTTTTGACCCACAGTGCTTGGCACAGTGCACAAGAAAGCATAGTCGGATGCTTTCAGTACTGATGCAACCATTTCAAATTTCAGACTTTGTTTTTTTTTGTTTACTTTTTTTGCACTAGAGCCTGAGCGGGTCAAAGTACAAAGTGCAGTGATTTTCAAGTAGTATGGTCCATTTGTATGCATACTGCATCAGCGAACAGTGCGTGCTTTGTAAGGGCAGCTGCATTGTGTACTGAATATAGAACGAAAACGTATGTGATTGGAAATGTCATCAATAAGACTGAGTCATTCAGTCTGCCTATTTTAAAATACTAACCAGCTGCTCCCCCTTCTAAATTTAACGTATGGTAATAAAACAAACCTCACTTCACAATGGCTTTGTGTTCACATATAGCAGAGCATGGCTTTGATTTCTCAGTATACACAATTATGTCATTTTTCTTTGTCCTGGCTGTGTTAGGAGAGGTCGGCGGAAAAAAGATGACAAAACCCCACGGCTGCCAAAGAGAAGGTGAAGTTGAAGTCTGTGTTGGTCCTTTATAATCTGGAATCAGTCATAAACTTTGTATAGACATAGATGTTAAGTATAAGATACTGATCGGTTTCACTCACACAGGAAAAAACCCCCAGTTCAGTATGTGCGCTGTGAAATGGAAGGATGTGGGACCGTGCTCGCTCATCCTCGCTACTTACAGGTTTGTAGATGCCCCATCATCACCACCACCACCACCACACACGAAAAGCAGTAGGTACTAATCTGTTCTTTGCTTTAAACTTCAGCACCATATAAAGTACCAGCACTTACTCAAGAAGAAGTATGTTTGTCCTCATCCTTCTTGTGGGAGGCTTTTCCGCCTGCAGAAGCAGCTGCTGCGTCATGCAAAGCACCACACAGGTACGCATGTAGATTTGTTTTTAGAGGTTTACATCCACTCATCATGGGGACTGATTATTTCTTTTTTTATTTTTTTTTCCCAGGGTGGAATGATTGTACAGCATACAACATTAATGACATAAAAAACAAAAATTGAATGCAAAAATTTAACTTTATTTGGATTTTCTTTGATCCACACAGGTTAAAACGTATACAGGCTCAAATATAAGCACACAGTCAAATCTTTTAATAATTGTTGCTGAAGGTTCTACAGTGTATTTCAACTTGACAAGTCCAAGGCCTATTAACTTCTCATTAGTGATCATAATTGAGTACAACAGTTACTTTTTATGCTGGCAAGCGGGTACCGCTGACCAAGAAAAGAAGCAGCCCCTGCTCCAAAATTGACTCTTTCAAACGTGGCTAAAATTTGCAGCTGCCCACATGAACAAGCCAAATGGCTTCAGGAGAAATGTTTTATGGTTAGATGTTTGGAGAAGTAAAGTTGAGGCTTTGAAACCTGCGAATACAGTACCGACTGTCAAGCATGGTGGTGGTAGCAGCAGACTCTAGGGCTGTTTTGCTGTCAGTGGTACTGGTATGTTGCACAAAGTGGATGTAATAATGAAAGTAAATAAACTTTAAGTCATCAGCTAAACAGATGAAACTTGGACACAATTGGGTGTTTCAAAAGGTCAGTGGTGTCAAATGGTTTTGGGATCGATAAAACAGGCTGACATTAAGCTTCTAGAATGGTCTTCCCTAAGCCCCAGCCAAGTTTTTAAATGACCTCTACTAATTCTGCCAAGAAACATATCAAATATCCAGCTATTAGGCTTGTTGGGGGCTACCAAATGTGTTTAACTTGTTAAGGGACATTTAACAAAATCTTAGTGCAGGTTTATGTATATATTTGACCCTGTGTAAATTTGAGAAAATCCAAAATAAATTCAAACTTGTGCACACAAGCCTTATTTTTTTTTTTAAGTAATTAAAGGTGTATGCTGTACAATCATTCCACCCTGGAAAAAGAACAGTTCAAAGAAAAGTAATTAAAAAGCCCAAATTACCAGAATATTCATGCCTATGATGAGTGTATGTTAACTTCTGCTCATGATGGTATTAAACATGCATCAGTTCCTTTGCTAATTTTTATTTCTAGTTCATAATGAAATTATATAGAGAACCTATCTGTAATTGAGTCTTTTTTGGTAACTAGACCAGAGGGACTACATCTGTGAGTTCTGTGCTCGCGCCTTCAAGAGCTCCCACAATCTGGCTGTGCACCGCATGATACACACTGGAGAGAAGCCCCTACAGTCAGTACTTCTCTGTTCACACGTTTGGTTTTCTCTGTTTATTTTCAGCTCAGTGGTTCATTAAATTTCTTGCTTCCTGGTGTTAATAGGTGTGAGATCTGTGGCTTCACCTGTCGCCAGAAAGCGTCTCTCAACTGGCACATGAAGAAGCACGACGCTGATGCTACCTATCAGTTCTCCTGCTCTATTTGTGGCAAGAAGTTTGAGAAGAAGGACTGCGTGGTCGCACACAAGGCCAAGAGCCACCCAGAGGTGCTAATTGCTGAGGCGCTGGCAGCAAATGCCGGCGCGCTCATCACAACCCCTGCCTCCCTCTTGGAGCTCCCGGGAAATCCTGTGCAAGCAGAGGTTACCGGCCTGGATGCGAACCAAGTTGGGCAAGACAGCCAGGTGGACCAGCTGGGCCAGGATGGGCAGCATGTGCCTCAGGTGTCCCAGATGGGTCATGTAACCCAGCAGGTGAGTCACCAGGTGGTTTTGCTGGGACAAGATCAGAGCCTTCACACCATGCAGGTCCCTGTGACAATTGCTCTGTCCCCTATCGACCCCCCATCACCGGCTGAGAACCAGCAGCAGACCCAGCTCCAGCTTCAGATGCCCGTCCAGTTTGTGCAGACTGCTCAGCAGCCCCAAATCCAACAGCTGACCCTCCATTCCAGCTCAGTGGTGACCCAGCATCAACCGCAGCTCCAGCCTCTTCAGTCGTACTCTTCCCAGCAGCAGAGCCAGGGCCAGACACAAATCCTACAGATGACCTTCCAGCCTGTCAGCCAGTCCCAGACCCACATCCAGCAGATCCCCATTCTAGCAGCCTCTCAGCAGCTCCAGCCCTTGCAGACAGCCACCCCGAGCCCTCCTCTCATGTCCACTTCCCAAAACCAGAGCCAGGTTCCCAGCGGGGACAGCTTTATGTTGGACAATCCAGTGCTGTCTTCCTCCTCTCCCTCAGCCACCTCTCTTCAGCAGACAGAAGTGGTGGGGGAGGACGGTGTAATCTGGGAGCAGGCTGGGCAGGGGGACGTCCTAGCCGATGGCACTGAGAGGCACATGCAGCAGGCCCTCATTTAAAACAAAATGATGCCCACAAAACATAATCTAGAAACGGTTTGTTACCAGTGACCTGACATACTGTTTCACCACGTTCAAGGTAAATGTAGGCTCACCGGTATATTATGTAATGTTCACTCATCGTCACATTTGGTAGATTTTTAGACTTCGTATCAGGGAAAGATATGCGTTTGTATGTGTATGTTGTTGCCTTTGTACCTAACAGTCCTGTAACTAGCCACTTATGAGTGTGTGTGTGTGTGTCTTTGAAGTGTTTTTTTCTGTATCGGACTCTTTCTCACTGTCTGACAATTGTTAGCTCTGAGAATCGCAAACACACAGAAAACGTGTTTGGTTTGATGATATTTCTTTAGAAATAGCATAAGTGTAAAAAAGAACAAGGCAATTTTTTTTTTGCATTCAGTTCATTAAATATAGATAGCGGAGTCTCTGGAGGGTTACCGTGGTTTACTTTATATTCATGGTGGAAAAGGGAAAAAAATCCAGTTTCTCTCAACACCAACACAACAAGATTAGGTACCAAAAACTACATCTTCCTCTTTGTGCCTCGCAGTGGGTACCTCACTGTCATCCCTCCCTCTTATCCAATTTAGTGTTACAGAGGCTGGACTGTGTATCCCTACCATCACAGAGCAAAACATGGCCCAAGGACCAGAACCAGTCCCAGACCACAACATCCTAAAACAAACAAAAAAACCAAATTGTGATCAGTAACAGTCAAACCTCACGGGTGTGAGTGACTCAGACTTGCTGAGCTTAACGCTGTGAGGTCAAAGACACTGGTGATGACCCAAGCTATAGCTGCATGTAGACCAGTGAAAATAATTTTTTGGAGAGAGTGTAAGTAGTATGTATTTGATGTGTTAGATTTGTATTGTACCGTAAAGGTGAATTTAAAAAAAGAGCTAAAAAAGAGACCGCAAAGAGCTGTAAATCAAAGCCTAACTTTAATAAACTATTTCCTGTATCTGAACTTCAGGCGTCAGAGTTAAAACAGATGTTGGACAAAGCGCTGGTGAACAAGTCGGTAATCTGGGCTTACAGGCCTCGCAGTAACAGGAGGACTATCATGAGCTGGTGCATACAACACAACGAGAAATGAAAATCTGCTTTATCAGATTGCAAAGTCATCGAATAAAAGCAAATAAACATGTGCTTCTGTAACAGATAGGAACTAATAGTGGGAAGTGAGGTTCCCCTGGTGTGTGTGAGAAGAGTGGTTTCTATCCAGACTTCCCATTGAAGGTGTCAGTTTACTCTTCCAGTGTGGAGAGATGATGAAGTAACTGCAGAGTGACTCTGTAATTCTAACCTTGCTGGAGTCTTTCTAAAAAAAGACTCCAGCGTCCATGCGTCCATGCGTCCATTTTAACATAATAAATATTTTTCTTTTTAAAACTCAGCCATTGTCTGCAGCAGTATGTTACGAAAACCTTACATTAACATCCCTACATTATGTTTCTACATTTTGCAACTTAATCGTTACTTCACAAATGCTTATCATAGGGAAGAATTGTGAGGTACAGATTCTGGAACTCCTGTAGAACTTGCAACTCTCCGAGCTTTTGCACTGTCACATTAATAAATACCAAAATGTTTGTATGCTGGTCTTTAACCAGGAGGCTTCAATGGCAGCACAGCTGTCTGAAATGACACCAAAGTGCGGCTTGCACCAGCAGATATGATGTAACCTTTCCTGTATGACGCCCTTTGCAGAAGCTAAATGCAAGCATAATTACAGTTTGGTGCTTTTCTCAGATCAGAATGAAAATTCTCAAAACTGTTAGTGCAACCTCCACATTTAGTCATATGTGCACATCATAGTAACAATTTCTCCTTCCTCTGAACAAATTGCAAATGCTCTTGGACATGTATCAGCTGCTTTCATACATTCTCTGCCGTTTACTAACATTATCATTTGCTTATGTCATGTCAGTCAAAAGGAACTATACTTTTGGATGCTGAACAGTCGTTCCCAATAAAACGAATAGTCTTCATTTCATTGCTTGAGTCATTACATATAAAATTGTTGAATTAGTTATCAATTTCTGTCCAGCAAATTTTATACCTTTTTTCATTCTTTTTTTCCTTGAAATGTCTCCTAAATTGAACAATTTCTCTCAGGTAAATTTCAGCTTTCACTGACGAGGAGCTGTGTGAGGTAATAGTTGTACCCACAGTCACTCATGGATCAATCCCACGAACCCTCAATTGGAAAACATATATGAACTGAGCGGCACATAGTGTGTACCATTTCTACAATTCTGTGACACAGAAATGGAAGGTCAGCATCGTGGAAGAGGGGTGAGGATGCAGGGGGACAAAACAGGGGAAGAGGGAGAAGACACCGAATACCTAGGCAGATTCCTAATGAAATTAGGGCAACACTTGTTGACCATGTTGTCAATCACAGCCTCACAATGGATGAGGCTGGTCAGAGGGTGCAACCAAATGTTGGAAGAACCACTGTGAATTCAATCATTCAAAGATTTCTTAGGGAGAACAGGTATGTGTAGTATTGGACAGTAATCCAACATCTCATAATATCTCATGTTTAGTCTACATTACTGTAATTTTACTGTAATCTGCCACTAAGGATTGAAAGACAACCTCTCAAAAGTGGAAGAGGGGCCCTTTTTACCCCACAGCAAGAGGAAGCTGTTTGTGCAATGGTGATTGCAAACAATGTAATAAAGCTGAAAGAAATTCAAAGTGCTGTCATAGAGGATAACGGTGTATTTGGCAATATTGGATCGGTGTCACTTGCAACGATTGACAGAGTGCTCAAGAGAAAAGAAAAGAAAAGAATGTCTGGATGTGCCGGAATGATTTACATATGTTCAGTTATAATATGTACTGTTATATTATTCACATTTGTGCGCAGCTCTACCAAAAGGGTGTTTCTTGTATTTATTCTCAATAAGTGACCGTAGAGTATTTTTCCTTTGCACAATATTGTAGAACTACACACAGCCTACACAGTAAAAATGTGAAACATACGTATTCAGTGTCTTGTACTCACTTACTTCCCTAACTACGGGAATGTCTAACTCTACTGTAGATTTGACTGTAAATGCTGTACAAACAGTGTATAGTGCTGTCTTGAGCATTTTCAGGTAGTGTCACTGAGTTCTGACCTTTCTTACTGTAAACTGTCCTAATGAAAACATGACAAAGCCATTTGACTGTCTTGTTCATAAAGATGGTGTCAAAACTTCTCATTTTGATGACACTGGCAGTTTCATTGACACGAATACTTGCTTTTGAGGAATGGATTGTCGATTTTGAGCAAGTGACCTCCTTTTGCAGGTTATCCGCTAGGTTTTGCAGTTTGCACTAATTGTTTTGAGAAACACACTAACTGCTGTGCAAATGTTAATAGTGATGTGAGAAAAGCACCAAAGTGATTGAGGAAAAACTGTCAAATCTAGGTGGTGTTATTGCAAAGCACTAAGTGGCAGACCACATAAAGTTACAGCCTAGCTGTCGAATGATGAGCTGCATAGTGCGTAAAAGTTGCCAACGCTCTGGCATTAACATCAGCACAAAAACTGTATACCAGGAGTGTCGTGGTGTGATTCACCAAGCTGAGGAGTAGAGGAATACACCGAGGGCAACTTCAGAGCTTAAGATTGCTGACTTTCTGACCAGATAAGCGACGCTCTCTGCCTCCTGACAAACAGCCAAACTGCCATTGCTTTAGATGAGATGCATGTTTAAATAGTTAAAACAGACAAAAACAAATTGCAAAGGTTGCCGTTTCCTAGCCCAGATGATGAGGTCAGGACTTGTTGTGACTCATTCACAGGATAGTCAGGATATGTCAGCTTAAACTTCTGCTGTAATGTCTCGAAGCACCTGATGGAAAACATTCAACCGAAACAACCTGACTTTTAGGCTCCACAACGAGACGACCCTGAGCATAAAATTGGCCAAATGTAAGCCCTGGAACAAAGATTGTAGTTTGTATACTACGGTATACTCCAGCCTCCACAGAGCAACGCGGTTATCATGCACTCTCACTGCAGCAAGGACTGCTGCCACCTCTCTTACCACATGCCATCCATTGTTTTATCAGCTGAACATCATATCAGCCTTAACAGGGTCTCCCAACCTCTGCTGCTACATAACGAGCGGCACGACCGAGTGGAGAGGAGCTTCTGGAAATTTACACGCACTCGAAGTCCTTGAGTGTGGGAAAGAGTGTGCTTTAATGCAGAACACACTTACACACTCACACAAGTTTTAGGTTTTACAAGGTCATCAGAGGGAGAGACTCTGTGGGTCTGCATACCAGAGAGGGAGGACGGCTGAGCTTTGAAGGATGAACAGGGTGGAGGGAAAAATACACAAAGAGGAGATGTAGGCTGGTGATTTTTGTTTTCCTGTATCGTGTGTTTTTGGGAAACGATCAGTACTATCCAAAAGAGTTTAGTTTGTCTGAGTTGAAGTAATCACAGACCGACTCCATGATGATGAGATCTGGGCTCTGTGTGGGGGTCAGACCATCTGTTGCAGGACTTCTCTTCCTCTCGTCACTCATGATGGTCCTTTCAGATGTTTAAAGATTTACAACTTGGGATCTGAAAGCTCTAGATGCAGTGTTTCTCACACAAAGGACTTCACCTCGGCAGACCACCCAAGTATAGTTGGCTTCATCCGTCCATTTTTTGTGTTTTGTTTTGTTTTGTTTTACACTGCTTGTTGGACTAAATAGACCAGCATGACTTCGCAGACAATCTACATGCTGTAGAATTACAACTAGCAATGTGAGCTACTCCAGTCGGCCTTAGTGCCGTTGTAGTCAAGCTGTGCACTGTTATTTTTGGGAGGGCTACACTGCAAACTTTGATGCTTGTACCCAAAATCTTTCTTTCAGCGTAGCTGCAAACTGACACAAACATTACACCATCATCCCCACTTTAAGCCTCGTTTATGATCACCATGCTAGTTGTTGCGTTTGCTAACTGTTGTCACCACAGCCCCATAACTATTTTTCCCACTGCTTGAAGCACGCTAGACTGGCTTTAGTCTTGCCCAGAAAGATGAGAATTCGCCAATCAGAAAAGTGTCGGGCACGTTCAAGCTGTTGCACCATCTCCCTCTGTAATCTGAGCTCCAGGCGACTAAAACCTGCTCTTATTTTGAAAACCCAGTAGCTGCTAACAATCACACACATGGGCAAATGGAATCGAGACCACACACCACCCTCGATCTGGTCAACAACATCCTAAAACATAAACTAAACAAACTCCCTAAAATGAATGAAAGCTGTGTGAAATTAAAATGTGTTGGGAAATGTTTTATTGAAAAAGCTCCTCGTGCTTGATGTGGCAGAACTTTTCCTGATGACACCCCCAGAGGGATTTGTCTCCTCCCGGGATCAAACCAGTGATCTTTTGCTTAAAGCACCTAAATTATACCGTATATACTGTTTCAGGATGTCGGAGACTTGCTGAAGTCTTGTCTGTTGTAAATGTATCGATTCATTGCAAAGTTGCCGGAAATAAAATGTGCGGGATTGTCGGCTCTCTCAGAGATCAGGTTTGTGTTGTTGGTTCGATTTCTGAGGTTTCTGCCCAGCGGGAGAGCATCTAATACTCCAACTCTTCGCTTTTACAAAAGGGGCTTCTCTTGTAAATTCTCAGCAGAGAACAAATTTTAGTTTCTTATGTAAGATGGAAACGCTTTCTATTCATCACAAAGGAGCTGTAGAATAAATGTGTGCAGAGTAGAAACTTGAAAAACAATGAGATTGATTTAAATCTAGGTGCTGGAGTTACTCTGAATTGTAGACGATAAGAAAAAAGTGGAAATCCACTGATGTACAGTCTAGAAAACACCTTTAAAATCCTACCACCGACACGGTGAT
>VUQR01025066.1:2575-32785 GCA_015108515.1 Hemichromis elongatus | reverse complement strand
GTGGTCTGCCCTCAGATCCACGAGCCACTGAGCATTGCTGTTATGGGTTGCTTCCTTCTCCCATATGCTCTTCCAGTATCGCTCCGTCTCCAGCCTTGGTGGTGCTGTTCCCATATTGTTGCCCTGCCACTGAGAGTACACCTTGACTGGTTCTCTGGAGAACAGCTGATTTATTCTCCTGCCTTCTATCTCTCTGGTGTATCTCTTCAAGCGGCTGGCCAAGGCTGTGAGTCGTTGTTTGGCTTCTTTTTTTTTAATTTATTTATTCAAAGACCATATGCTAACTTGGTTAACTAGAATGGGAAATTGAGCTCAGTAGCTCCTCATTTTTGAGGAGTCTGGTTAAGGTGAAGTGAATTTCCCATTCATTTTCTCCACTGACATTTCAAAAAAATCCTTCTATAAAGAATACAAAGACGTGAACCAAGCCACCTAGCTTTAGGTTTAAACGTGTATCTTTTAAAAATTTTGGAAAGCAGCTGGATAAAAAGGGAAAGTTGTAAGATGTAGACTGCAAATCCCAGATTCCACAGTGAACGACTTCCAACTTTTTGTGTTTAATCCTTTTCATTATTGTAATATTTACATGGTTAATAAAAGTGTTGTGTAATAATATTTTGGAGTATTTTTGGAGTTTGTATGGTGAATATCCAGTAAAGTAGAGCCTCGTTACTGATATGGTACAGTGCTTTGCTCCTGACTACAGTCACCTCTGGTGGTTTTTCAGGTCACTAAGTGACTTGACATTTCCTGGCTTACATATTTCCATGATAACAGCAGCTTCCACCAGTCAGTGTTATCACTGTTCCGGTGTTGGATTATGGATAGAGTATTTATCTTTTTGTAACACAGAGAATAAATAATTGAAAAAAGAAAAGAAGAGAAAGAAAAGAAAAGAAAATAGCCCTGCGATAGACTGGCAATCTGTGCTGGGTGTACCCTGCTTCTTGCCCTTCTTGACAGCTGGAATAGGCTCCACCCCCTCCCCCACAACCCTGATAAGGATAAACAGAAGAGAATGGATGGATGGAAGAAAATAAAGTAATGTTGATATCATACATACTCATGGTTTCTGGAGCACATAGCATCATTTCACAATGGTAAAGTTCACCACTGCTCCAGATTTTCTGCATTTGTGGATTGCTTTTGAGATCTTTAAGCCTATATCACTTTATCAGACATGTTCCATTTATGAGGGTTTTTTTATTCAGCAGGTAAGTGGTACAATTCAGTGGTAATTGTAATAAGTAATGAGGCCTGGGTGTTGCCAGTGAAAATGAGCTCAACTTTTTGAAAAAAAAAATGTAGTTAATCACAGTTAATTCATGTTTTAACAAGCGGGGAAATAACTTTTTCATAGGGCCAGGTAGATTTGGATAGCTTTTTTTCCCCATAAATGAAATTATAATTTAAAAGCTGCATTTTATGTTTACTCCTAAAGATATGGAAATGTTCCTTTTGCAATCTGAAAAATTTAAGTTAACTTGGAAATCGGGGGCAACTACTTTATCCCAGCACTATGTGTAGCTGGGTGACCCACCCAAGTAAGAATTATATGTGAAAAATAATTTCTAAGTGTCATTATGAGAGAAAAATCCAAAGTCAAGTTGGCTGCTCAAACAAGCTCATAGGCTACACATCACATTACCTTGTATTTGAAGTTTTCTGCAGTTGTATGTTTCTAAATGAAATGCAAATCAAAAATAAAATAGTCATTCAGTTAACTGCTGTTCCTGTTTATGCATCAGACGAAGACTTTGTTCTTGAGAAAGCAGCGTTTGCTTTCATTTTCCTCATGCCGTCGACCTAACCAAAGCCTTCATTGCTGTAGACAAGCCATGAATGCAGTGCTTATTTTCGTCTTTGCTTTCTTTCTCGGGTTGATGTCATGCATTCCATTAACCAATTAACCGGCGAGTGAGCAAGAAAGGAAGAGAGAAAGAAAGAAAGACCACCAATGGCAAGAACAGGAGCAGACGCACACCCTCAAACACAAACATGCTTGCTGCGATCAATCTGATGTGAAGTAGTGCAATTTACAACAGGGCAAGCACTGAGTCACCTTGCTAGTGAGTGTCATTCGTCAGGACACGGTAACTGGGCCCAGTGGTGTTCTTAAACCACCACAGGGCATCAAGCCAGTGTGTGAGGTGTCAAGGCTAAGTTACACATTGAGGTGTGACATTACCACCAGTTGTTGGGACAATAAACAAACGCTGTCGGGCGCTCTATTGGAGCTTTTGCCCACTGAGATCAGGTTATCTGAAATGTCTTTCCGGGGCTGCCGTTGTTAAGCGGTGCCTGGTGGGGCTTAAACGTCCACACCACGCAGCAGCAACTACAGGGAATGTTTGGCAGGACTAATACAAACAATACAGGTATCTTTTGTTGCTTAAGGAGAAAGTCTAGAGTCTAATAATTTTTTTAATCACCTGTACAAAGAAGTACATCAAGACTTACATACAACATACACAATTAATAAAACTCTGTTAGGCTTTCACCCATTTTCTGTGTATTTTCCTTTTAAAAATCGCCAAAGTTTCAGATAATATGATCAGCATACACTCAAGTAATCACTGTAAGCCAAAATGTTAGACTTCAGACTACTATGAACACTCCATTTCCAACTATGTTTTTCTACTCCTGGCTCCGCGTGATGTCAGTGAGATGGGATATCCCTAACATTGTCATCCCAGGCACAAAGCTCCAGCCATGACAACTGCAGCCCCATCTACATGCTGTTCTAACCTTCTGTTTAGTCAATCAGAGGACAGCTGGCCTTCAAGTGGGCTTGTTTCAGAGAGTGGACTGGCTGAGGGGCTTCACCGAGGCCAAGTATGAGATAAATGCAAATCATTTTAACTGTGAACTTATTCTGTTAGCTGGAAACAAGCAAATAGGTCACCTTAACTGACTGTAACACCTGCAAGATCGTGATAATGATTTTTCCACCCACCCACCCCCAACACACAGTTTTTGTTAATGATGAAATCAAATCTGTTTAAAACCAAGCGTGCAGGGCCATGTTGCAGCACGGGATGCTCGTTTTCAGTCTTTTATGCGTGCATGTAAAACAACAGCCACTAGTTGTGCAGCAACTCAGGGCAAACGTGCATCCCTGTCACACCCACTGGGTAGCAACACACGCATATAGACACATAACGATTTTTAGCCACGGGGCGCCGAGCTTCACATGCAGCACTAGTAGTTGTAGCAGAACAAATGCTGTTGTTCATTTAGTAAATGTGAAAGGCATCATATTGATACAAGATGGGCTACAAGGAGCTTGAATTATAACATTAAAGTGTGTGTGTGTGTGCGCATGTGTGTATTTATTCATTTTATGGTCTTATGCTGCTGATACTGTCTATTTAACAGAGCTGCACTTCTACTGATGTGTGTCTGTGTGTGTGTATACACGAGAACTTTCTCAACTGACCTTGACCAGTTTTTCACCTCCGTTAATGCTGCTGCCTTTTATATATGTGAGCATGAATGAGTATAGTGTAGTAATATGGTAAATATGTGATGGAGTGGCTACGGCTGTCCCATAAAAATGTCCTCCCCTGGGAACCTACCACACATACTGGCATCTATACAGCTACTATGTTTACATCCCTGTTGTTGTTTTTTTTAATTATTCAAGGAAGAACAGCTAAATAATTACTCACTTTATTTCATAATGCATCAGACAAAGGTAACATGTGAGAGATGGTCAGCTGTTCCATGCACATATAACAGCACAGCTGCAAAGGCTTACAAGACAAAAGGTTATTTTGCAGTGGTGAGGATTGGTGAGATTGCGGTACAAATGCCGCACATTTTCAACTTTTAACAGAATAACTCAAATAAACTCCAAAATTAGCAAATGTTTAGCATATACACGTAAAATGCACTAAATCCTAGACATTCACAACATAAGCCAGTTGTATTCAGGAAAATATAGCATTTTACAGACATTGTTATTGCACATTAGTATAAATGTGCATACACACACACACACCTGACTTTAGATTTGGCTTTAAGATCCTTTATTTAATTTTCTTTTGCTCTTTGTAAAAAAAAAAAAAGGGAAAAAAAAGAGGAAACTAAGTATTTTGAATAAGTTTTCCATAAGGTGTGCATGTGCAAAAAAAGTGTGTGTGTTTGTGTGTGTTTGAATAAAGACCTTTACAAATGCACACGCAGGTGAACTTGAGCAAAGCCAACATGTAACCAAGGTCCCGGCTGCATTCTTCTTTGCCTTGTTCTGCAGGCAAGTCGGCCCTTTTTTTTTCTTCTTCTTCTTCTTTTTTTTTTCTCTGGCCATTTCGCCGGCAAAATGTCTGTCATTAAAACTGGCCGACAACGACGGCCATAATCTGGCCCCATTAAGATTTCGATTCCCCTTGTCCTCTGAGGACAAGATGTAATAGCTCAAAAACATCTATTTAGGCAGATGGGAGTGGATTTATTAAAGGGGCGTATTTCACGAATATAACCTCATCTTATCATCAGCAAAGCACTTTTGATTAAAGGCCTTAATAAGCGAGTCTCTTTGAGAAGGGTGTGTGCCCTGTAGCTGACCTAGACCTATTGATACACTACAAAAGTTGGGTTTCGAAATGTGTTCATTCCATCCACTGTTAACAAATCTTGATTAACAACTGGTAGGTACGCATAAAACCTGCAGTTACACATCAAAAGACACACCGAGGGTGTTTAGGAGACCTTCGAGGATAGAAAAAGTCATGAAAGCATAAGTTCCTGCTATGATCAATGCGAGCTTTGTGTCCACATCTTATAATACTCACAGGACAAAGATACATGTGTGCAGTGCAGCTTCAGGAGGGGTATGAATAAGCGCAGGCCAGCACTAAATGCATTTTGATGTATGTGTGTAGGCACACAATATTTCCCCCACATTAAAGGCTAACCTTTTTTTGCTACTAGGGGGAATTATTTCAGGGTCAGATGTTGTGCAAATGAAAACCCTGGTATTTGTTGTCGTTTACTGCAGTTGAACACTCTCGGAGGTCAGAAGCCTAAGCGCCTAAGAAAAATAGACCCTTGTACGCAACATTAATGTTTGTTCATTGTTGTTTTAACTCACCCAAGCTTTTCATTATTAACAAAATAATGCAGTCGGTTTTTAAACTACGGTATAGGTTCAAAAAATATACATCGCGGGTTACTGAGATAGCAACATCTCCCATTAAACCCCTGCAGCCCCTGTTGTTCGGTCACGCGAGGTTCACTTCTTGATAGCGGAGCTTTAATTCATTTGTCTTGTACAGGGCACCTCCTTGACCTTGTGGATTGAGATTAATGAAGAGCTTTAGTGGCAATGAAGGCTATCAGGCACCAAGCTCCCCTCGTCTAATAGAGCAAGAGTTTTACATAGCCAATTATGTCGTTTGCATTCCGGTCGTAAGCACAGTTGTGTCAGGGGGAGCCCAGTCAGCTGTACTGTATTTGCAGTATTAAAATATCATTGCCGTTTGGACAGAGAGTGCCATGGCGAATAACTATTCCCGTTGTTGTTCGTGTTTCGTTTCATTTTTCTTGGATGACGAAAAAAATTTGGTAGGAATTAAACTATTTCACCAAAAGTAAGGCTGAAAGGACAGCGACACAAAGCCTGGTGTATTTCTGCAGCTTCTAAGAATCCGGCCGTGTACGATTCTGACAATAAATAACACTATAAACCATCCACAGCCTTTCGCAGTCTTTTTGATCAGAGGGTACAGAGTGTACAAGTGCAATTCTGTGCCATTACAGCTCTTTACTGCAATTATTGTCAGCCAGGATGCTTTCGGTAGAGCACTCTGCTCGCCTGTTGTGGTCCAAAGTGTAATTTTTGATTCTCTAAGAATGAGACTTGAAAGTTTGATCTAGGGGCAGTTTAGCCCCACTATCTTGTCATCTGAAGGAGGTTAAAAGAAGATACAGGAGATGGATACAGGAAAGGTGAGAGGCCGACAGAGAAATCTACTTTAATCAATAGGTGCGTAATTGGAAGCTGTCAGTTAAATGTTTTAGTGTTGCTACATGTAACAGCGGTTCCACGTTTCCTACACAAGATAAGGCAATTTGGCTCAGGCTACAGGGGGGCTGGAAGCGTGTTCGGTGGGGGAGACTGTTTGATGTGTGGGAGCGGATCTTTCGTTAACCATTCAGAGCGGATGCATCTTTGATAGCGTGAGATGACAGCATACTGTTCCTTCATCAGAAAATGTTAGGCTCGCTTTTATTGACGGGAGATCTTTTCAACCTCAGAATCCCAGATGGCATGGCAAGAGATGAAGATGATGTTTGTGCATCAGGCCAATTAAAAGCCCTTTGTAGTCTGTTTTGCTCAGTACGCCCACTTATTATTGAATCGTTAAGTTTTTCTTTATTTCTTTATTTATTTTTTAAGTCTGCACCGGTGAATGCTAAAGCTGAAGCATCATTGTCCTCACTTGCATCTCTGAGATTATGCGCTTAGTACCCTTAATGGATCCTTAAGTGTTTTGGGTTGCACTTTGCAGTGTCATGAGAGAACTTAAGCTTCAGTGGCAAATACCCATAACCATTAACTATTCTGTTGCTTTTTGAATTTTGCTGTTCTGCAATTAGCCTAATGGAAAATGTCCTCAGATTAGGAAGCAGGAGGGACGTGTTCCATTAAGCTCCCCATAATATATTTACATCGTGCGGTTGTGGTGCGCACCTCAAATGGATTTGAACTGTATGCAAGTTGAGATTATATATTTAGTCCCGAGCAAAGTAATGTCCTCCAGCAACTGAAGTGATTTAATATGTATTGTTCTGAAGACACAGGGTCGTTTTCAAGTCACACGGTATAAGTAAGTAACTCTCAGTAAGAAAGCTAAAGATTACATTTCTGAAAACTGTGTTTATTTTTCTCTAAAGTGGTCAATGTCACTTTCAATTCAGTTCAATTTTATTTATATAGAAATAAATTGCAAAATCAGTCACCTCAAGGCGCTTTATATTTTAAGATTCTGCAATAGCCCTACAATAATATAACACTTCTTTATTTTAGGTATTTTAAATGCTTTTGTTCTCAGTTTGAGCACTGAAGGCGCTTGCTTAATACAACTCTCATTCAGCCACATGCACATTTGTACAAATGCTTTGTTCTATACCTTTAACCTAACATTTACACAATCCCACTCTCAATTTAGGGTTCAGTATCTTGCCCAATGATACTTCACTTCATGCAGGCTGGAAGAAGCTTCTTAATTAGAAAATGACCAGCTGTAACTTCTTATCCACATAAATATTATAATCTTCTACTAAATCGCCAGAATCTCCACTATTAGAATATGCTTTAAGTAAAGGGAAGCAGATGTATAATTATGGCTGACCAGTATGACCAAAAATGTATTAAAATTGATTGAAAGAATTTGATATCCCCCATTCCAGTACCAGGTACAGTGGAGTCTCTGCTACAACTTGCACCTTCACAGTCGACATGCCTCAAGGAAAATCAACAAATTCTGCTGCAGTTTGTGAAATAAATTACACTCTGTCATACCTCAGTCACCGAGCTTCAGAGGTGTTTGTATATGTGTATTTTTAGCTAAAGAGGGGTAGCTGTTTCTCACGCTTGGAGTCAGTGTGTTACCTAAGGTAATCTACCTCCTGCTTCTAGTTTGTATTTGACAAACAGACATGAAAGTGGTGTCATAATTCTTTTATTGAATTTTATTTTATTCTTTTATAGGTTACACTTGTACTATCAGAGGTTTAAACAGACCCAGCCCTCTCCTAATGTTTTGCTATTTTCACAATAGTTCAAGGGGTTTGTCACTGTCTTTGCCTCACTGCTCTATCAAAAAAGGATAGCCATGGTAAACAACATGCAACATGCACTTCTGGTGCTGTCATCCAAATCAGGCAATGCAGCATCTTCAGGCAGGGATAGGCAGGCTTGGTGGTGCTTTAGAACTAGAACTTTTTATGAAACAATTTCTCTGATTTACTGCCTTATTCTTGTTTCATGCGACCATTTTTATCTAGCTCGCTTGACCATCTCTCTGTCTATATATGTCAACTTTAAAAATGTCCAGAACAAATACATTTAAAACATCTGCACAGCCTGGCACCGCAGTTGGAAAACTGTGACCAGGTGCCGACCCGGCGACTTTTTCTTTTTTTCCTTTATAAATACACTGATGATTGCATAACCGATATATTTATAAAGACTGCTTGAACATACAAGCAAGTAGAACCCTCCTCAAATGCTGTAAACAGCAACATACATAATTAATTCCTCATAATAATTAACACGCGTACGCTTGCTTTAGGTAAGATGGCTAATGTCACTGAAAGAGTGCATACATACATTCACTGTTGGAGACAATACATACACACTTACAGAAGACATAGTGCTTCGGTGGTTATGTGAACCATCACGCTGATGAAGAATTTGGTTGTGTTTGGGGGGGTTTTTTAGTGGAAAATGAGTGGTTCAGCCTCACAACTTCAGAGGGTGACAGATGTCAGTGAGCTGGTCATTCCCTGCCAGTGCGAACCGCAAGCCAGCACCGGCTGCCTGTCTCCTTCCCCGCGGATCGGCCGACTCTCCTGAGCGGCCTCTTAAGTGGGATCTGAGATGCTGCCATCAACCTCTCCACACTGACAACACACTCTGTGGTTGTGACGACTGCGGGCCCGGGCTCCGTCCCCGAGCATCTGTTCCGTCCTCTCTCTTGCTGGATGATTTCGGGTTGTCACACCACATCCATCGAGATGCATCTGTGTTCCTGCCTTCGTACCTGTCTACATATGTAGCCGTCCCTGTATTTTGCACTCCCTGATGGTTTCTCTCTCTCTCTCTCTCTTACTCTCCTGTTGTCTGAATCTGTGAATCACTTCACTCCACATCTGAGGATTCTTGTTATGTCATCAGTTTTGCTCACTTGTTTGAAGTGGCCACTCAGACTTAAAAGTTGTTGATTGCGACACGCTCTCATCCCCTGAGTGTATGCTCTCAGTGCTGCTCTGGGTTTTTTTTAATATAAGCTATATTATTAATAACTTTAAAAACTATTTTGGTTTTTTTTCAGCCTGTCCAGTATGTCGGTCACTGTGCATGTTTTTTTTCTCCTCTTTCTGTCAGTACAGTACGCCAAATCTAGTTCATCCCCAAATCCTTCACCCGTATGATGCAAGCAGGGAATGAGCTGCAGCAAGAAAGAGTCAGAAAGCTGCAGAATGGAGCTAATTGTTATTTTCCACAGATACGAGACAGGCTGGAAAAACTCTGAAAAACTGAAATTATTGTTGTTCGGGGTGTGACTGCACCAGTGAAAAACAGTGAAGTAGTCATTAAATAAAAACAGACAAAATCACCCTAATTGTAGGTTTGTAGCAGGATAATAAATGGCTGGTTTTGTAAAGAGTGCCAAGCCAGTGTCATTTTCAGAAAGCTGTGTGATTTTGAAAGATCGTGATCACCTTAAAAATGCCAAACTTTGCATTAATTAGTGGCCCCTTGTTCACCGTTCAGCTTTATACACTTATACTTGCCAAGATACTATTCATTTGACAAGAATTGGTCATTTAAAATAAGTAAATTACAAGACTGTTTCTGCCTGATTTGCCTTTTGCCCAGTCTAAATTTTCAGTGCATATCAAACATGTCTGTTACTGCACAAATTGTGCAGTAAAAGCCAGTAGCAGCTGAACTAATTGATCATCCTGGCACTCATTCTGTTATGTGTAATTGCCTTATTCAACCCACTGCACCTTCACAGGGGCTAAAAAGAAAAAAGAAAAAAAAAAGTCGTCCTTTGTGACTCAGAGTTTTGTGTTCGATCAAACTTTGCAATCAAAGAGGTGGAGAGCATCACGGCAAAGGTTCGTCCTCCTCAGCAGTGAAAATTTGTTGGCCACTCAGCATTCAGGAAGGAAAAAAAAAATAGTCAGGGCCGTAATGGACACAGGCTGAGCCACGCAGCCTCCAAACAAAGAGGAAAGGATGAATCCATTTGGGATTTCTAATACTACCGGGCTGTGATTAATCCCATCAGTAAACAAAGCAGAGGTCATCGTGTTTTGGAGAACTCCAATTAGAGAGTAATCAGCGCTAATCAGACAAGCTGCTCACCAGCATCTTGGTGATTTCGGCAGCAAAGGGCTCTCTTGTGAATAGTCTGCCCTCCACATTGAGTACGACCGACCCACACTCTCTGATCCTGTGTTAAGGGAGTGGGTGGCAGATCAAAAAAAAAATAAAAATGGCACTGCTAATTAGCCTTGCCATTTCTTAGCAACTGCATGAGATGTGAGCTTGGGTGGGCTCGCAAAATATGAGTGTTTTTCAGATATGGTTAGAGTGCTACAAGCTAGCGTGTGCCTGTGGTCGCTGCCTCTAAAGACAGGTGTCCCTCTGCCTCTGTAGTTTCTCGGTTGACTAGCTAAACACTGACAGTAAAAAAGATTAGGGACACTCGGGTGCCTAGAGATCACCAAAGGGCATGATGCTACAGATGTAAATGAACAGTGACTCACTGTTTTCTCCCAGCGAATCATAAAACTTGCCTTTGTATCTGATGCCAGCTTTCAAGGTTAAAGGCCCAGCAAAATGAGATTGTTTGCCAATTGAGGAGACACTTTGCATTTATAGCAAGAGAGTAAAGACAGTATTTCTTGGCAGGGCAACCTCATGGTAAAAGCAAGATTTCTGGACATCACTGCTCCCAGCCATGACATAGTCCAGCACGCATCATTTGGAAAACCATAAACTGTTGCTATGTTGTGAAGCTAACAAGATATGACACCTTAATTTCTGAGCTTTAGAGGAGCTGTTGGTCTGACCTTGTTACTATTTGACAGCGCCGGGTTAACTGTTGCCTCTTTTTCCTGCCTCTTTTTGCAAAACGGAGCTAGTTTGTCGCCTGTGGAGGAAGAAAATTAGACATTTTCCATGCATAAACGTCCAGCCGTGGAAAAATGAAGCATATGTGAAACTGTCACAAATTGCAGTTCCTTGAATTTGACTGACCACTTCATGTTGACTCCAAAAGTGACACAATCCCCTCTTGTGAAGTGTGACTGCATTAGCCAAGGTCCAGATGCTACTTCAGATCACACAAGCAAGCAAACAAACTCTGAGGCACCACTAAGATTTAAAAACAGCTCTAGTAAAATTATTGGTGTGGTTGTTGTCCCTGGTCTTTATCATCCAGACATCTGCGAAAAATAGGATTTAAGAATTTTAGCAATAGAATATAGCAGGACATCAGCTAGTTACCACCTAAAGATGATACCGTGTTCTGACTAAAGTATTTCTAAAAACCTGAACTGCACAGCACTGCTATAACTTTGGATATAAACAAAGACGGAAACTTGAATAGCTGTGATGGTTGGTAGGATAGGATAGGTAGGAAGTAGGGTTGACTTTGACTTTGTACCTGGTGGCAGGTAAGGCTAAACATAACATAAACACATTATCAAAGCAACAATGTAAGATTAAAGATAAATTGCTCTCACTGTAAGCACATGGAGTGTAGTGTAAACTGTAACTGTAAAAGAAAAAAATAGTTTAAAGACATGCTTCACATGAATAGTGCTAATAAAACGCCAGAAATGCAGAGAATGGTTACTGATAACTTTGAGGGACTTGTTTCTTTTAAGTAAAACAAGACACAAACACATTAAAAAGCTTTTTACGCCTTATTCATGCAATCGCACACACATTCATACTAACATTTTTTTTTCTCTGCGTAAGCGTCTTGTCTAAAATTCACACGCAGTCACATTCAGATGGATGCATTGGAGGGAGCTCAATGTTCGGTATCTTGTCCAAACATACTTTGACATGCAGACTGAAGGAATCAATTTGTTATACATTGGTAGACAACCCTGAGCCCCAGCCGCCAGGCAAAAATCAGCACGTTGACAGCCTGGTAAAGAAAAAAAAAGAAAAACTGGTTTTGGTCTCTTTAGCGGATTACCCCCCCCTCCCCCAAGTGAGTCAATATAGGTTTATTACATCTGCCATTCTCCCTCTCTCGCAGGTGCCTCGGTCAGCACACCGATGTCAAAGACACAATTTTTACCACCAGTTTAATGGTCTATCGATGAAGAAGCTCAGATGCGCATTTTATATATAGGGAGATGTTTCAGGCTCTCTGTAAAAAAAAAAAACTTAAACAAAGAAAACCCTCAAAATGTTGTTGCTTTGCATTTTGAATTCTTCTCCCCCTGTACCTGTGCTGATATAGAGTTTTTTTCTGTATGACAGCATCTATTGTTCGGGAGAATAATGCAGCGGGTAAAGATCTGTGGTGATGTCACTGTTTGGTGTTTAATGGTCTCACTTTGAAGTTTGAGGCATGACCTTTTTTGCTAACCAAGCTTGCTAGTATTAGCCAATTACTTTGCACCCCATCGCTATATTCTAAATAGGATCACTTTAACAGCAAGATCGCTTTAAAAACATCAAAGTATTCCTTTAACAGACATGATTGGTTATTGGTATCTCATGTGCATCAAAAGCACATTTCTCTTCCCCCCCCTCCTCCCTCCTCCCTCCCGTCTCTCTCTCCTCTCTCGAGCAGCACGACTGGTCTGTAGGGAGCCTTAATCAAATAACTTGCAGGCCATCGCAGCTGCCATTTTAGCCATTTCTCTGGAATACACACAGATGCTGGGTGGGTTCCCTTCTGGCCTATCAGACCAAAAACAGTGATATAAGGCCTATACTCATCATTATTTCCTGTCTCAGCTTTGGAGACATTTATAGGCCAAGGAGTACACTGCAATAATGAGTTTGTGTTTATTGCTAACGCGTTGCCAGTAGAAGTGGCAGATACTAAGTGATTTGCGAGTTTAATTCCTCCACCTGGCCCTCTGATGGCCTATTGTCCCCCCCCCTACGTCCTAATATACATAAATGACATGGTAATGACTCGCACACTGATAATGGCTTCTGTGGGCGGTGATTTGTTATGTCCATTCATACCTCAAGGTTATCTGTGAATCATACTTTAGACTGTGAGCTGCAATAGCTCGACAAAAATCAATAAATACTTTTTTCGTTGTTTTAGGTTCATCTTCTTCCAGACAAAATTGTATGGTTTTGTTTTTGTCTGGAGACACTGGGGAGGTTTCAGATCAATGTTCTTGATGTCATCAGCATGTCTCGATTGCGTTCAAGCGCTCTTCGTCTTTGTCCAACTTCCTGCAGTGCCAACTGCTTCCCATACTTCGGCATCTTTATGTCTCCCCCTTTACACTTCTTCCACATTGCACAGCAAATTTAATTCATTTTCAGAGGTATTCTTGAAAAGTTCTAAGGGAAGAATCAAAGGGTAAAGCCACAAATAATTTGCTGACACCATATTCCAGACCTCTCTTGTTTTGTCATGTTTGCAAAATCCTGTTCTTTTATACAGACGGGTTGTTTTGGGGCCAGTCGACTTGGCTTCTTTAAAAGAAAAGAGCACTACGGTGCCCCTTTTTTCTTAAAGGATTGATTAAAAAAAAAGTAGCTTCCTCTTGGCTTGCACAGCCTCCAATTAGCATCTAGTTAAGCTATTTGGAGTAATGTTACTGTGGAATCTGAAGGCAGTCCGTTGGGGAAGTCTTTCTCGCTGAGGGAAGAAAGAAATCCTTATATCGTCCTTAATTAAAACATGATTTACGCTTAGTCCCAGCTATGAAGCTGCCTTTGATGGTTCTTTTGTCAATTAAAAGTAAGTCCTACGGAAGATTACATAGAACTCATTACAAGCAGGTTATTTTCAATGATGTGCAAGTTCTGGCTTTCATGTAAGGAGCTGCTGAGTGGGTTACTGCGAGGACACAAAAGGGGAACTCATGAAATGAATGAGATTTCATACTTCTGTGTTATATAACATTTCTATCGAGGGCTGTCACTTAAGAGTCTCTCGCACCTGCAAAAAAATTTTCCCTCTTCATTCTGCTCTCCTCATCTCACCGGTGTTGCCGGGAGTTTCGCCTTCGTGTTCTTCCTCTGTGTGACGGACACAGCTGGCGAATCCTGAGTCCTGCACATCTGCCAAAGACCTCACACTCCATTTACACCCCGCCATCAAAACACAGATACACCACTTATGCATTTTAAATAAAAAAATCTTTGCCTGAAAGAGAAGGGCAACATGAATATTTAACAAGGAAACCGCTTTTAGATACTTGGAGGGAAAAAAAGTGATGGCTCGTCAAAACGGCTACCTGATGAGACTAAGACAAAGAACAAGAACTCAGCAACCCTCCAGTCACCTCTGTATTCAGGTCATTCATTGGTCGTGACAGTATAAATAGTATGTCAGGGCACTGGAGTGGAGCATTGGAGGTAGTCTTCCCTTTGAAATTCAGTTACAAATGCTCATGGAAATAGTGTTATGTCACCAAGTTTGATCTAGTTTGAGACATCTATGAACACTTTCCTTGCAAATGAATTGTAACATATACTCCTCGTACTGCTAATAGAGAAACCAATTCTCATTTCCCTTTTCTGACTTTTACATGTGGGCTATCTTTAATTGCAGTTTCTATTAGGTTAGACAAGAGAAACTCTGTAAACTATTCAATATTCAGCTTCAGATTCAATATTGCTAATTCCCCTTTTGGCCCAGAGAAAATAGTGCGCCATGATTTAGGTTGACAGCCCAACAGCAGTGTATATATTTGAATGAGACGGTGAGATATAAGGCAACCCCAGTCTTTTCTGACATCAGTCACCTTGCACCCTCGCAATCTATCAAAATATAGCGTCATTGCTTCCTGCGATTTCCCAGTCACAACCGCGCCTCCATGCCCCCATACGGCTGTAGGTGCAGATAGAAATGGGAGTCGACAGGATCAAATAGGATCAATTATTAAATCTGCTGTGTGACAAAGAATGGAGCCAAGGTGGGTGGGCAGAGGCGTAGGGGAGAGAAGAAAGCTTTCCTAAACCTAGGTAATATTTTTCATGGCTTGTTAAAAAAAATAAAATAATTATATGTGCACTTGTGTGTGTGTGTGCAGGAGGTGGCATGATTGACAGTTTACTTAAAAGGCCATTAACTTTACATATGCAACGTGAAATACACATAAGCGGCAATTTAAGGCCCGAAGGGTCTAACTTTTTTTGGTTTCCACTAACGTGAAAGAACACCGTACCCGGTCAACACATCTCACATCCTGGGTTGTCGTACTAATAGAAACAGGAGAAATGTAGCAAACTTGACGGCTTGACCTTTCGAATTTCATGCTGGTCTTATGGATTCACCTAATTGCAAATGTACATTAATAATGTGTGTATTCGCAACTGCAAAGGTTGGAGCTAATAAAGTAGATGAGCAAAGCCAGCGGTCTACAAGACTATGCCAACTGGCTTTTCTCTCGCTGCATATTTGTTTTTCTGCTGTGATATTAACCACTGTCACTTACTGACAAAGATATAACATATCTCAACCTTTCGCATATGCCATGTTCAACGTGGACGGGAGAGCACAGGAGAAGTTTTAACTTCACGAGCATTTAAGGATTTTATTTTTGATACAGCCAAGTTTGCAGATCAAAAGCCTCTGTCAAGCTTCTGCACGTCACTCACTTTGCAGTGTCAGGTCATGGTTTGCTCGAACAATGGAAAAAATAGAAACCTTGTTAACAATCACACTTAAGCAATTAAATATCATAAAAGAATAGAATTGTAAAGTCTTATTGTTGTTCAAAAACTATGCAAAACAAGAAGAACAATGCAAAAGAAGCAAGAAGTGGCTACATTATCTTTATAACAGGAAGCAGGAAGTAAAAGTAAGCTGAAAAATTAGCATAAAACTGCATTATACTATGCAATATAACAGCTAACCACAAAAAAATATGTAAAAGGTGGATGTAGCCACTCTCACCATCACCATCTTTGTGTTTTGCCTTGCACACCTTGGTTTATCTTCTTTTCTGTCTTTTATACTAACCACAATTTACTAAATGGTCTCCATGCTGCATTCAATATGACTTTAAAGTAGCAAATGAACCCATTAAGTCAGAAATGTGTTTAGTGAGTTCACAGAGCAACAGGGGCTGTTTTTCCATAGACTTACAACTGCATAATACAACCACAAGTCTGCAATCATGTGCCTAACCCCCTACTAGTGATTAATAAGAAAGCAGCCCGAAACTGTGCATCTTTTATATACAGCAAGGCATTGCATTGTGTTACTTAATTACTCTTTGGAAAGAGTAGTTCATTACACTACTTGTTAAAATACTTTTGCATTACTCAGTAGCTGCACTTCGCACTTTCTTTTTGTCCTTTCATGCAATGCAAATAAAATGAATATTGATATGTTTACCCCTTATATACCGCTGCAACATTTTTCTCCTTCTTGCACATAAACTCAAATCAGCTGATTGTAGCACAAGTGCATGAACAAAGGAGCGAAGTAACTGCCTCTCTCTCCTGGAATCTCCTCCACGCTCGTAAGACTGTGCTGGGAGACACAGTAAACCTTCAGGCAATGGCACATGTTAAGCTGGACTACCTGTGCAATCTCCGTAGGGTCCAGGTATCACCTTATGCTGTTTTGGAGGTTGTCTGATTGTTGCCCTCCTAGTGCACCTGTTGTTAATTTCATTACTACCAAAGCAGCTGAAGCTGATTAACAATGCCCTCTGATACTAGCTACCTTCACACTGCAGGTCTTAATGCTCAAATCCGATTTTTTCTGAGTGGTTGTTCACACTACAAATAAAATGTGACAGCAAACGTGCTCTAGTGTGAACGTCCACGGCCCTCAAAGCGACGCGCATGCACAAAAGGAGACGTTACACACAACACGCTCTGTTTACGGAAGTAAAAATGGCAAACACAGGCCGGTTACAATACAACCTTAAAAGTTTAGCTTGAATATAATTGTCTCCCCACGTGCTAATCAAGCCCGAAACTTCAGTTTCTGTCCATTGGATCGCTCCGTCTCCTGTTTTCGCTGTGATGCTTTCTCGTTTGTCTTCTCCGGCACTGATAATTGGCGTCTGTCTTGTGTCAGTGACGTAAAAGACGGATTTAATGCGACATGACCGTTCAAACAGCAGTCACTTTCTAAAACATCGGATATGTATCGGATTCAGTACCACATACGAAAGTGACCCAGATCAGATTTAAAAATATGGGATTTGTGCTGTTCACACTGTGATACCATGATCGGATATGGGTTGCATAGGGTAAAAAAAATCGGATTTGATGCGCTTTCGCCTGCAGTGTGAACGTAGCCTAAGTGACCAGATCAATATTCCCAGAGGTTTCACTGACTTGATCTTACACTCTGATTAAGAAATGCTGCTTTCATTTTTGATTTGTTTTTTAGCAGTTTCATTTCACTCTGAATGTTTAACTGGACTCTGACACAGAGGAACATATTAGACAGTCACAGGCAATACTGTAAAATCTCTATTTTTAGCGTTTCACTTTTGAGAAAGAGAAACCATGCAATGTCCGATTTGGAAGACCAGTTGTTTTAGGGGACTTACTTGAACCTTGCACATATATAAAAGTAAAAGAAAATTTGGATCTCATATCAGTCAGACAAGAAAATTCACCTTTTTGGGGGAGCAGAATAGCAAAGTGAGAGTTGAGACTGTATATCATCTGGAAGGCAAATGCTGAAGCCTCCATGACAGCAAGCTTCTGCACTGCTAAAGGCTTCTTCAGCTCCACAGAGGCTTAACTCTATCTGGCCTAACCTCTGACCAGAATCGAACCTCTCCCAGGACCCGTGTAAAGCTACCTGATTCCCTTTCTGTCTGTGTTTGAAGTGAGACGGAATAATGTTAGGCATTTCCTGCTCTTTGGTTCTGTGGCAGCTGGATTGGATAGAGGACAGGGCACTGAGTCAGCACAACGGGGCGGCTGCACAGAAGAGCTGATTTAAACCACCGCCGAACCAGGGCTCAACTTTCATTAGCCGTTGTCATTATTCCCCGGCCGCTGTCTGACAGATGGCATTGTGGGATATCGGATTTTATGGCAGGTCATCTTTCATATCCAATTTCTTTTCCCATTTGATGAGAAGTTCTCGCTCCAGTCAAATTCATTTTGCAGTTTGAATATTGATCGGACTCTGCTCCCTCGCTCTCTCCCCCTCTTCCTCCTGCCCCGTTTCTAACTCTCTCTCCTTTTCTTTACCGACATCTACTGCGAGTCTCTTAAGACTTAATGGTCTCTTGCTCTTGGCGCTCGGTCTGGAATGCTGGCTCTTGTCTCCCTGATGTAGAGTCAACCGCTGTGGAAATTCAAAAAAAAAAAAAGAAAGAAAAAAACCATGAATAAATATGAGGTGGATTTGGAAGTCAATTAATAACTCTGCATTTATCAATTCTCAATTTTCAAGTTTGCAGTAATACAATTATGACCTATAATTACCGCAAGGCCTAATTACCAGAGTACATTTAAATTAGATGGAATCAGTAATGCAACACAAACAAGTCTAATGGCATACGGGAGCACAGTGGGCCTATAATGTTGCTCTGGCTAATACATCATATCAGCAAATCCTTTGAGGGCTGTTGAAATTAGCTTTAGCCTACCCCCAAAATAAACTGATGGCTTTTGAAATGTACTGTCCATCTTGGCAGCAGCAAACTTTTATTCCCTGTCCTTTATTTTCCCTTCTTTTCTTTTTTCTATTCGGCATACACGTATATAAAAGGGGGATCAGCGGAGATATTTCGCCTGTGTAGACGGTGACCTGACAGAACCCTTCTCCACCTGTTTGCTCTGACAGAACTGCTGCTGGAAAATGGCCGGCCATAATGATGGCCATTAAAAATTCAGTATTTGGTGTAATGAGATGATCGTGCTCTGCCAGTGGTGTCTTGGATCTGAGGCACGGCTGCAAAGAGCCGGGGCACAGCAGCACAATATTATATTCTGGCTGATAAAAGCCTCGAAGGGGGCTGTAGGTAAAAGTAGACCTTGTAGCTGAATACGTCTTTATCACGTAAATATGACTTGCTCCGATGAGGCTGGGAAATATGGGGCCTTTGGTCAGAATGACTTTTTGTGTCATATTAGTATAAGTAATAGCTCATTTTTGAATAACACAATTTACGAAAACAACCTGTAAAATGACTTTTTCAGTTAGGCGCAAAATGAAACAATCCAACCTGAAACTCGTAGAGCGTGAAGGAACCGATTTGTCTTTCCGAGATACTGCAATTTGAGATGTGATCAAGCATGAGATAACGCAAGCCGCAATCTGGACCTGTGCATTTCAAAAACCTTTTTTTTTTTTTTTGCTCCGTGGGGCTACAAGGCAGGCTGTCAATGTGGCCGCACACAAGTGAGCAGAAAGTAAAGCAGAACAAAACAAAAAGACATATCCGAGTTTATCTGTTTTTCAGCTCCATCAACTCAGTTCCCAAAGAGGTGTGTCAAATAAAGAAATGCCGCCTTCAGACGTTCCCAAATCTCACTCATGCATAATCATATTAAATCTGCACTGAGCATAATTAGCCAGCTCCCTCTGGTTATAATACGCGAGTTTGTTTGGACACAGTTTTCCCTAACATTCCCACGGGAAGCCTTTGGATCTCTAAGGATCACAAGCGTCATTCGGTTATGGAGTGTAGGCACAACTGGCAGGAGTCAGCCATAAAGAGCCTGTAACGAACCTAACAGTGCATGAAACACAGAAGCCTCCTTGGTCCATTGGTGCTCCCATGGGCTGGAGTGAGTGCTGAACATCACAAGTAGCTGCATCTATGTGTGTACATGTGCTGTGGGAAACAAATGTCCACTGCACAGCATCTGTCCAGTTGCCATGGAGATATCCATACTTTTGCCCATCCCGAGCTGTGGAGCGAGAAATCACAGAGTATGGAACAATGTGGACTCAAGCTACGATTGGATGGAAAACAATCCGCGGGACTGCATCACGCACACGAGAACGGATCAGAGTGTCAAATCCTGGCGTAACAGGAGCAAGGCCTCAGAGGTTCTCGGGATTCTCTGACAGAGGAGGATTAAAAAAGAGAGATCTGTGTTTTCCTCTGTTTTCTTTCTTTTCCTTGAGCTATTTACCATTGGATCTGTGCGTTTGTATGTATATTGATAGTCAGCGGCCATGTCGGTGGGTTCTCACCAATCTTCTTTGTTTCAGAGGCTTTAATGGAAGGTAAAGTTATGTTAGGCTCTATTCAAAGGAACAGACACAGATTATTAGCTGATATTTGGCTCCATACATGCCTGCTTGCAGTGTTTTAGGTTACCTGCTACCAATAAAAATGTGACAATGCTAATATTTAGACTGTATAATACTTTGTAATGTATAGCTAATGAAAGACCATCTCTGAATCGAGGAGGGGGCCTAAGGGTACATCTTTCACCATCTTACAATGCTGTGATTGCAGCCATTCCCCAATTCTCTGTGAATGGTACTCATGGCCATTGATCAGTGGTGTTTGATCAGTGGTTGCTGATCAATGGTCATGAGAATTTGCATAATCATGAAGAAACTATTATGCAAATGTACTGTTTATAAGGTTGGGGAAACCTGCAGTCAGCTGAAACTGAAGAAGTCACTTATCTTGTTTTGTAGGACTGATATATGATAATAACTCTGAATACATAAGCAGAGGTTAAAGTGGGATTTGGCGGATGTGGGAAGTCCCATAGTAATTTCTATTGTGAGTTTAAGTAGATTTGTTCTCTTTTTGGACAGGTAGTGGTCCGTTGATCTATGCTGCTGCTGGTTCTAACGTTCCCTACTCCTTTTGGATTGAGCTAACTACATTCCACAAATCTACCAAATATTGCTAAAGAACATACTCAGCTTCAAATCAAATTCAAAGGCCTACCATGTCGTTACTTAGTAGCCATAGTGAAACACATCTTTGCACTTATTTGGGCATGTGTTTTGAATTGTTTTCTAAATGGATTTGCATGCCAGTGGTGAAGGAGATATAAAATCTGTGTGTAAAAATATCCAGTCAAATCGGATTAAAGAAAACTCAGAAAATTTGCTGACTTCGCCCACGGGCATGTGTTTAAAAGCTTTATTTCTACTGGAACTCTTCTACTACTTCTATTACTTTCTATTACTTTCTTTGCTGTAGCACAGTTTTGCCATAAACGTGAATTCAGAATTCTTTAAGTGCCATAACTCTCTTTTATAATGTCTTTGCTGCTACCTAGGACTTATCCTATCAATGGCCATGGATGCCACTGTCCTGAAACACTGCATTTGAAAACAAACTAACAATAAAACAATGCTTACTCCTTTTCAGCAGCACTAGATAGATGGCAAAGGACCACCACCGCATTTTTCCTGACCTCTGCATGGATGAAAAGGATGAACATGGTGACCTGGTGACTTAAATATCTATGTGGCATTATCTGAAAGGACTGAAAAGTTATTTCATAGGACCGGCAAATGAAAAAAGAACTCGCTTAACTCTATTTTTATTTTTTTTATTTTTTTATTTTCACTATTTTTATTCAACTGTTAAACATTTAATTGCACATTAATGAAAGATATTCGAACACCATTCCCAGCTGTTCCAGTTACTTTAATCCCTGATTATAAGTCAGAGTATTTGGAGAAGAGAGTGGGATGTTATCAGCTAATGTTGGCTAAAGTGGTTAGCAAGGTGCAGTCGTAGACCAAACGGGTGAATCGCTGGCTGCAAAGTAACATACGACTAACACTGCAGAAATTCACACACCACAACTGGAGTTCAGACATCTTAAGTGGAGTGCTCTATGTTCTAATCTTCTATGTAATCCATGTTATTTGCTAGATAGCTTCTTTTAAAATGTCCCAAAAAGCAACGTTGCAAAATTGCCATTTAGAGGTACAGCCAACACTGGTACCACATACATTCTAGGGTTTCTATAGGAGGGACTATGTTCAGGTTTAAGATTTAGATTTGATGAATGACTAAGTTTAAGTTGAGTTTTTTTTTTTTGTTTTGTTTTTTTGCTGAGATGACATGTGAAGCTAATTGGAAAAGATCAAGTAGTTAGCAAATCCATCAGCTAAAAGGGCATAACTTAGTCACTGACATTCATTTGGTACTTATGTCTTTCTGATAACTTGAATCACTTATGAGGTCTCTGGGGGGTTTTCAGCATAATAAAGACAAAAGCAGGAGGCAGTTCAGCTAGGTGTATAACTAAAAAAAAGCTTAAAAATATGGGTGAGTATCAGTGTTTCCTTTTTTAAAGGCAGATTGCCTGTGCTTGCCATCTGTCTTGTTGCCTGTGGTAGCCTTCTGCCAGTTTCTTCAGCCTCAAGCTAGGTGCTATCTCAAGGTAGACAGCTCAAAGAGAGCTTGAATCCACACCTCTGTTGGGTAGATGATGTTATTTCACTCTAACTGAAGAAAAAAAAAAGATTTTTTTGTAATAGTAATTCGAATTTTCCTGTACTTCAGCTGTACTGCATTATGAAAGTTGTTGCTGCACCCAGCAATCACCCAGTATAAGCTTGACTTCACTGCTATCTATAACTAATGTTCCACTAATATTTAAGAATGACACTAAAGAACCAGTCTGGGACTTCATGGTTTCAAGTGTGGCCATCAGCTAGATGGGCCAAGACTTCCAGTCGATTGTTTATGAAAGCTCAATTTAAAATAATAATAATAAGTTAAATCATTGCACCAGTGGTTTCAAGTTTGGATTGCACTGGCTTGCTCTCCATGAGGACCGTTTACTTGCATGTAACCAAAGCATGGTCAGTTATAATCTTTCTGTAGAACTTTGATTATAAGTTGGGCGTAAAATCAAAGGCTTTCAAAAATAAATATGAAATTATACATAAAAGGTTTGTGGTTACTCTTTTATTTCTACTTTTGTTTATTAATTCAAATCTACATTTATGGTGTGCCCAAGGCAGTTAGATGTATCATAGGTCTGGCAGTGATTGTGAAAAAGTGCAATACCATTTATTTAAAAACTTACAGTTTCACGTATCGATCCAAGTTTCGCCCCTAAACCTGTTTGTTGGATTTATTTATATAGTTTTAACTTGTCTAACTATCTGTCACTCACATCAGAACAAAGGAAAAAAGTTTTCCTTTCTGTTACTGCTGACAAATAATTTCAAGCTTAGATTGAACTTTGCAATTCTTCTTCAGAGTTACATGAGAACAGCTTCAATTAATGTTTGCAGTTTCCACTACATACTCCCCAGCTCTCCTCTATGCCGTTAAGGATACACAAGATGGTGTTCTTGAACTTGAGTTCAGCCGTTGATAAACACATTTCCTTTTTGAGTTGTAGAATCACTTAATGAATTTCAGAAAGCCCCCTCCATTTAGTGTGCGGTTAGATCATCTGGCATTTGCATAGAGGAATATTAATAAGAGGCCAAGGCTTACTTCATAGGATTTTTTCCATTCGAAAATTGGCTCCTCCACTGAGGTGCTTTTGAAAATGGCTGCCAAGCCTCAAATAATCAGGCGGTGGTAAATATTTCATGATGGAGTCATTTTAACATTCCTAAAATCTTTGTCAACTTCATAGCTAATGCCAAAATAATGAAGTCACTGCTTTGTAAGCGGTAAATAATAGTATCTTAGAATAGTATCTTAACCCTTTGCCGTGACAGTAATATTAAATGATCCCGCCCTTCTGCTGTGTGTTTGAATATTATATGAAGTTGTCAAGAAGTGTCTTAGTATGAAGTGTGATATTGTAGCATGCTGTAAATTAATTTTGGTAGGCATGCCAATCGCTGCTCCTCTGGCTCTCATATGAGGTATAAACAACAGCTGTGTGAAATAAATTGAACATTTGATGCAAGTAATTGTGGGCATAAACCTAGTTATGTTGCTACATTTGACTCGGCTGTATTTCCTGTGGAAGTACCAGCCAAGTTCTTCTGGATGTGTGCACAACCTGACAGCTTGAAGAGGCTTTGGGCAAATAACCAAAGCTGATTTAGAGTATTCACTTTCTGTGCAAGTTCTACTTTTTTAATGTGAGCTGCTGCATTGCGATCCCCCAGTACTTTTGCAAAAAGCATGGAAAATGCTCACTCTAATCTTTTCTTTTCAGTTTCTTTTTCACATTTTCTCTGTATTTTTCTCCTTCTTTACTTCCCTTTCAACAGCTCATGTCTTTTTATAGACAAGTGTTCCTTTTTACTCAAAAGATTCAACCCATAGCAGTGGAAATGTTAATAGAGCCATTCTATAACCATATAACGCACTCCCCTATACCCATCATATGTTTAGATATTCACAGCATAATGTAAAAGAAGGAGACTGCCTGTGTGCAGCACCCATCCAATTACTGTCTGAGATGCTAAAGGCTGCCACATGATGGACAGCTCAGCAGTCTGGCAGCAAAGGATCTAAAGCTTTGAGTGGGATGTACAGACGGGAGTCAAGGAAAATTGATTTCGATGCCGAGGCAGAACGAGTCAGGTGCGATGTAAGCATGTTGAATTATCTTCAAACAAGAATAGTCACTGATGATGAACAAATCAGTGACACATGCCTCTGGGTGCATCAACCATGTGTGGTATGAGTCACAGAGGAAGTTTGATATGTTCAGACTGGGAAATAACATAAAAGAGTATTCCCCCTTTGCTCCTGTTCTTCTTTAGGAGGGGGGGAAAAGGATGCCACTACGGGCCTTCTTTTCCAGGACAATTTCAAAGAGTAGACAGTTGGTGGCTGTTGGCACTGCCATGTAGTGTTGCCCCTTCCAAAAATATGGTGGAAATATTCATTCCGGGCCTGTTGTGAATTTCCTGTTAAACCCGCTCTCAACATCAAACACTTTTCTTGGACAACGATCAAAGAAATGCCTCGCCGAGGAATAATTTTAGATGCTAAATATACAAATTAGGTGGAGGATGGCCCTTAGAATGCTCTCCATGACTGAAAAAAAAACAACAACAACAAGGACAAGTACTATTAATGGTGAAGTCTGAAAAACAGCCCCAGCATTGAATTACAGAGCAGCAGAATAGGACTTTTGGCAAAACGTAACAGCAGTGATTCAGTATGTCAAAGTTAGATATGCTGAAATCCACCGTTTACGCACAAGCAGGGGCCTCATTTGCACTTCTCATTTCAAGTGGCTTATATACAGATCAAATTCAGATGAGATTTCAGATACTTTCACTGCAGGCTGCAGCTTATTGTTTTCACCTTACGTGAGTGTGTCTGTAAAGGGAACTTTGGCAAGTGTCTCTGTGGACAGATCTTTGTCAAGTAGTGTCCCAATTGTGCAAAATACAGTCAAGAAACATTATTTGAGAATGCTCAGATGTTTGAAGCACTGTTGCACCTGGTAGCAATGTAATCAGCGATGACTTCTCAGAAAAAGATAGCAATTTGACAGGCATAAAATTGTATTTTAGCACCAACAAAGTAGAATAGAATTCAACTTTATTGTCATTGCACATGTCACAAGTTAGTTCAAAATACAGTCGCTCATATTGTATCCAGAATTAGATCGACTGAACATATAATAACTGATCCATTGGCTTCCAGTTCACCTCAGTGTCAGTTTCAAGATCCTGCTTCTTACTTTCAAAGTGCTTCATAACCTCGCTCCTCCATATTTATCTGATCTACTCCATACACCCCCTCGTACGCTTCGCTTTTCCTCAGCTTCCCTTCTGTCTGGTCCACCTGCTCACCTGACTACCATGGGTCTCAGAGCCTTTAGTTGTTCTGCCCCGAGACTTTGGAATACACTTCCTCCAGATCTCTTGGCTACAAACTCTCTCACCACTTTTAAATCACATTTCAAAACCCATCTCATCATCAGAATACATACACCTGATTCCATTTTAGTCCATTTTTACCGTGCTCAGCTTTTATACACACTCAGAGGAATCAACTCACAGGCACGTACAATGAAATGTATAATATGATGTCTAATGTGGAACCTAATCTGGTTCTAGATTACATTAGATTAGAGATCACAGAAGCCTTTGTTGGTGATGACAGCTTCAAGACCTCTCCTGCAAACAAGTCGCATGCATTGCTCAGGTCTGAATTTGGCCCATTCGTCCACACAGTCTTCAAAAACTTGGACAACTCTTTTGATAATTCTTGTCTGAAATCCTGCGGGGAGCACTTGATTCTGGCCGGTTTATAGTAAAATTATGTTCTTTCCACTTCTCGATTATGACCTAACTTCAGCAGTTTAGAAATTTAGAAATGCAATAAATGTATTGTTACGTTTTTCCTCAGTTGGGGCTGAACCAGCTAATATTAGTTTGCACTAAGTGGCAGAATAGCTCTCTATCACTGATACTGTTTATTTGGGGCCATGACTTTCAATGCCTTTATTGCACCTCACTTTCTTCATGCATTCAAAACATTTTTTCTGTGTCATTTCTCATTTAAAGAGATGCATGTGTGTGTTGAATGGGCTGTTGCTGACAGCTGGTGTGTCAATAGCACCTTTAGAAATACATTTACTGAGAAAATTGGTGACATGTTCAACAATTATTTTACCCAATGATCCTAAAACAGTGCTCTCATTGTCCTACTTTGCTGACTTGCCTATTTATTGCACTCGTTTTCTCTACCTATGTACATGTTGGCGTGTATGCTTGTAATTCTGCTTCTACATTTCAGAGGTGGGGTCTTCTCCTCGCCCCCATGCTTTTCCCGCTTGCACACCTGGAAGCAATCGGCAATCGCTCACTCACCACTACTGAACATTTCCCTCAGTTGCTGTCAGATTGTTGCACTGTGGAAGTCTCGTTTGTGCCTCATGCTCTGTGTGGATTCTCTCCTGTGCAGATGCTCCCAGCCATTGTGGATTTGTGGAGAGAAATCTGTTCAGAGAGAAAGAAACTTGTGAAGGAAAGTAGTTTTCAAACAGCCTTTGTTTATTCACCTGTCTGCCCCCTCGCTTGCCGCCCAGAAGGAAGACATTCAAACAATTCACAAGTCGCAATTCAGTCTTTTACTGTGGGAAAAAAAATTGATACATTTGAGTTCTGTTTTTATATTTATGCTTTACTTGCTTTCATGCTGTAAAAACTCGCCTAAGCAGTTTAATGAAATAATCATAATCCATAAGATTCTCCCATATCTGAATGACAAAGCTGTAATATTGATACCAATATAGCCATCATCCCTGACAGGACCGTGATCGAATCCTGACCAATTGCAGCCTGATAGTGATAGATGACCATAGTGATATACCCCGTTTTTGGCTTCGGATGATGCAACCACGAGTAGAAATGCCCCTAAGTAGGAAAACCGGTGGTAGTGTCTTGTGTATCCACCAGGGGGAGCAGTGTTAGGGCTTTACAGGCTTGCTACACACTCGCAAATCAATTACGCAACAATATGTTTGTGTGTGTATTTCTGCCAGAAATATGTGCTGTGTTTTGCCAAACATTTTAAGTGATTAATATGGTAAGTGAAACCCTGCTTTAGAGGAAAACCATGCAAGTCTGACTCTCGCTATTTATGAGTTACAAATAAATTAAAGGTCACAGTCTCACTTGGTTTCTCAAGTTTCCTGCTGTCTATTACATCACTTTTTTGATTCATACTGTGGTTGCCACACTTGATGATGATGATGATGAAGGCCAACAACTTCCAAACACTGGCCTAAATATTCTTTCTAGTCCTATGAAGGCCATTGATGTGTTTTGTCCTTTAAGAATCAGATAAGTTTTTTGTGATTAATTTTATTAGATTACTAATAAAATCCCGTTTTTATAACTATGCAGTCAAGATAATGTTACTAAAACTGTTATTAATAAATCTGCAAACTTTGTGACATCATGCTGAATTTATAACAGTGTAACTTAAAAATATGCAGAAGTAATTTCTGCTCAATGGATTGATATGAGTTTGTTTAGGTCCGCTCAGTCACAGGAAACAGTTTTCAACGCAGAGGCTGCGTTGAAAACTTCCAAGCTTGTGTTGTCATGTCTACGTCTCAATGTTTCCTGTTTTATTTTGAAAGAGTCTTGTGCTCTTTGTTCATTGTGTTTTAATTTCACGTCCCCCGTGGTGTCATTATGTTCATTTCAGTCAGCTGTTTTGACATGTGTTCCCACTTCCCCTGATCACCTCCTGTGTGTATTTAAGTCCACTGTCTTCCTTTGTTTATTGTCAGGTCATCTGTTTTCTCCACGTCTCGTCACAGAATTAAATGTCATCATAGTTGTCATAGTCGTCAGTCTTGTCACAGTTTTCAGAGTTTTTAGTTTTCCAGTTTAGGTTTCTCAGTTTGCACTCACCCTGTTCGCCTTGCCTAGTTTTTGCTCATGTCAATCAGCCATAATAAAGGCTCTTTTTGTTAACACCTGCAGTTCCTCTCTCAGTGTCTGCTTCTGGGTCCTGTACGCAAACACACCGCTGTGAGAGAATACCAGTCTTTTTGGGGGGGTAACTGTGAGAGCATGTACTCTCCTCCTTGAAACAAACTGAAGGTTTCATTGAAATAAAAAAATTATTATGGTAGGAAAACATTAAATTTATGGAATTTACATAGTAGTATAGACTGGATTTTTTTGTAGTTTTCTAATGTCCCATTTTGAGACGGTACCATGAGATTGCTTCTTCTTCCTTACAAGGTCCAATTCTCAGGTAACAAGATACAACTGAAAATGATTTAAAAAGCAGCCAACGTCCAAGGCACAACTTTGAAATAACTTTATAAAGCCCGAAGGGAACCTAAAACAAGAAATGTGAACACAAAGGGGAAATTGTGGGTTTAAAGTTCAAGCCAAAACTCAGCTTTATGTGACCACTTTTCTTGGCTGCCAATGTTAAGATGGGTAAAGCCAGAAAACATGAAGACACGAGAAAAAAAAATACAGGCACTGTGACCATGAGTAGAGCAACAAAATAGAGGGGGAAGCAGGGGAACAAAAAACAGCTGAAGCTAATCAAGACAACAATGACCTTTGGCCACAAGCCAAAACATGTTGGTCAAGAAATTAAGTTAAAATTTAATTGATGTCTTTCACCCTTGGTGCAATCTAATATAACCTAACACCTCAACCACAGCCTGCATCAGCACAACATAGTGCTTGCCCATAAACTGCACCGTACTGCAAGCTACAACATTTAGCCCAAACCGCCTGAGACGTATCTTTTATTAGCACAAAATCAACATACTTCAGTTAGTTTAGACTTTTCATAAAAACTTAATATTAATACATTTTGTATAGACTCAGTATCTAATTTTAAAATGATTAGGATGAGACAAGATTTAAATTTCGAGTTAACACAATGTCAGCTGCTGAGCAGCTCTAACATTTTTTTTCTCTTAATTTACCTGCCACTTAAAAAATGTAAAAATTTATACTCACTCCTCTTCTGCAGCATCAATTGGATGTTGAAATACTGTGACTGCAGCAAAACATAGAAGGGAAGGAAAAAAGATGTATTAAAGCTGTAAGCACACTGTGACATGTCATTACTTTCTTATTACTAAGGAAATATTTTGATACCATCAGCTGGAAGCACAAAAAATAACTCTAACAATGAATCAGAATTAATTGCTCAGTAATTGAAGATGCCAGAATTCGAGTGCAATTAAACCCCAGTTTAGGATTAAGGATACATTAATAAATCTTCATGTTCTGGCAATAAAGCCTCTCTCAGAGGATGTCAAACTTGGGATTAAAATGTTAATATATATATATTCAAATTTGACAAATAATATAGACTATATAACATCTTAACATATAACATCATATAACATGATGCCCGATGCTTCTGTGTTTATATCATCACTTGACTACACATTGTCCAAGTTTATGATTTTTACTGGCACGTCATCACCCTGGAATATTCCACTTTCTTACCTGTTGGACCTGGTAGAATACTGCTAGAAACAAGCAACTATTGCCATGTAGTGTTTAACTTCCTGAGAAATGTTAGTATGGTAAACCATGTCAATTTAATTGAATTTAGTTCAGTTCAGTTTATAGTGCACAACAGCAATAACAACAACTTTTTCTCCAATATTAGAAACTTCAGTAATCACATGAGGCCATCAAGCATTCGTTAACAGTGGGACGGAAAAACTCTCTTTTAACAGGAAGAATTCCATATAGAACCAGGCTGGGGCATCTGTCTGTCCAATTGAACTGTTGGAAGCAGTGTTGGAGTTGTTATTCAAAACAGTAATCTATTACACATTACTTGTTAGTTTCCTTAAAAGTGACATCTTTAACGTCACTCTTGGCTAGTTTTGTGTTAGCATGCTATCTTTCCAGGTGCTTGCAAAGAGCTGAAGTTGTGTTAATATTGTGGTAC
>VUQR01025063.1:0-28811 GCA_015108515.1 Hemichromis elongatus | reverse complement strand
AAGGCAGGAAGAGATTATGTTTAAAAATTCATTCAATTCAAGTGAATCTGATTGCATCTAGTTAAACTGCATTGCCAGAGATTGAATCAAACTCTATGGAGTCTCACTGTGCCAAAATTAATAAAATGTAATTGAATCCTGTCGAGATGGAATCAAATTAGGCCAGACTGATGTGATTGGTGGAGGCAGCTGCTGCATGTTTCCGTGCACTCCTGTGGGTTTGTCTACTGTTTTACATCGGTTTGGTGCTAGCCAAGCAGGAGACCCTTTGGCTCCTGCTTATGTGTGTCCTGCCAGTCTAAATGTCAGTCTAACTAGCAGGCTAATAGGCAGAGCCAGGATGCCAGGGTGACAACAGTATCAGTGGGCACACTGGCTGACTGACAGATGGATCGAGGAAAGTGGTAACAGTGGTCTTCCTCTGCCTCTACTGATGCTCACTCTATTTCTGTAGATCAGACTTTCACACACTCTTACTTCACAGGCCACTTCTCCAAAGCAGATCCCCTCATGGGATGCAACCCACTCGGTCTGGGCCTGACTTTTGGGGATGGGCGCCGGCAGGCACGATTAAATGAAGAAGAGAGGAATCAGGCAAATGGCAGCACTGTTTCAGAACCGCTCTGGTTTGTGCTGTATGTTTTGAGTGACCCACTTAAACTGCATTAACATCTGTGCTGACGCCTTGGGTTTTGTTTCACAGTGAGCTGACATGAATCACATGAGACTTTTTTTTATTTTAAATGACATAATGCAACATTAAATTGGAGAAGAGATCAGCTGCTCTGTTTTTAGGAGAGACTATAGAAAAACTGACTATTTTTGGTAATGTCACCCATATTACTCAGATGATGCCACCATTTTGTGCCATCTATCCATTTGTAGTGAGCTATAAATGCCATGTTTTTACATTTCCATGCTTATTAGCATGTTTTATTTTGAAAATTAACATTGATACATCTGTTCGTGGAAAGATAGTGAAAGAACGCAAAGGTGTTATCTGATGTCATCAATTGACTGTGATTTGAACTGTGGGTGTGCATGTACACTGGTTAATTAGTTATTAGTGCTAATAACATAAAACACTGAACATCTGTTAAATCTGTCAAAAAACAAACAGAAAACTACGAAAGGTGCCAAACCAAAGCCGTTAAAAACAGCCTCATGTTATCATATAACGCTGTGTGAAAGGCAGGCTTTTGATCCAAACACAGCACATAGAGAACAGGACTTTAAAACTCCTTTTTTTTATTAGTACCTTCTCTAATAGAATCAACACGGTTTTACGGATTTTCCATTAGGTACGTACAAGGTATTTTTTTAGTACCTGCTCAGCCGGGCTTCCAAGCGATCCGATCAGGTACTAAATTGTGACATTGTCAGACTGCATGCCACTGATTGGCTGGTCAGTAGCATCACTTGATGAATCATGTGAGTGTCTCATCCACAAAAATCAAACCGTCATTTTTGAAACTTGGCAATGGGGGAAGTGGCTACAAAAAAAACAACGCCATGGTCCCCGAGTCTGATGAAAAGCTACAGACCGAGCAGCAGGTACATTCTTGCCTCAACGTCCACTTTTGTTGTTGCATTCATGATGCATACTAATTATGTAGCGGGACATTCGGATGCTATGCTATGCTATGACAACGACCATGCACATTGGGAGGTGCTAAACTGTAATGGAAACCCTGGCGAGCCATGCCAACTCTATCCGAGTAGGTAAAGGGGTTTAACTCAGAAGTTGTGAAACAAAATGCAAAACCCAGAAGAGACCGGAGCCAGGAACTTACAAACTATGAAACTATGGGAAAAATAAGCTATACACAAGGCACACAGCATGAGGCACAACACAACAAAAGGCAAGGGGAAAGTCAGACAATATTTACCTACAAGCTTACAAAGCTAGTGGGAAACATGGTAGGAACACATCAGGGAAGTTAATGTCAAGACTAGGTATGCAAGACTATCAAAATAAAACAGGAACTAACACCGAACAACCAAATTTGACAAAGAAAAAAGGTAAACAAACATTTTAGCAAGATGACTCAATACTAGGGATAGAAAATAAAGTAAAGCCAAGAACAGAAGCAAGATAACTTAAACTAATAACGCCTGAGAATATAAATACAAACCAACCAGGAATAAAAGCTACAAGTAAGAGAATACAAAAGTCAAAATACCACAATGGAAGAATACAATATACAAATCTCTGGCCCACTTGATACTTTTTCATTTTTTTGACAGGAAAAGGTTTTTAATCAGGTGAATTTAAAGGTTAGTAGAGCTCTTGGAAACTGTCACTAGCTTTTTACAAGCTGTTTAATTTTAAAAATGTATTCATTCCTAGGTTAAAACAACAGATGACCTGCCAATAAAATGGGCGTCTTTAGCCAAAAACCTAAAGCACGACTATTATATGGTTTTTAAAACTGATACCAACACTGATATTTGACATGTAAAAATTAGGCCATGTTTCCTGTCTCTTGCCTGCCTCTTTAATTTACATTCATCAGGTTTTATAAATGTTGAAACAGATACATTAACAAACAGCTAACATTGGCAGAAATATCGACTCTGCTAATTGAAAATTTTATTACATGTACCACAGACACATTGCAACACATGAATTGCACTTTAGTGTTTATATGCAGCAAAGAAGGCTTATCCCTGTGTCCACATTTTCTCCTTTTCGTCTCTGGCTGTTACATAATCTATCTAACAGGGGAAAGAAGTGTTTTTTAAATTGTTAAGCATAAGAGTACTTCAGAAATGTATATGTATTATTCACACTTCAATAACCACCATTACCTTGCCACATGAAATAGAAACATAACCCCACAAAAACCTTTACAAATGCCTCTCTTTCTGTTCCTCTGCTTGCTTTTGTGTTACACTGCGCCTGGTATAGCAAGTCACTTAAAACTAATGATTTTCTTTTAAACAAATTGTTCATTTTTTTTAAACTGTCAGTCACGTACACCTGTCAAGCCTTGACTAACACGTGTTTGAAGTGATAATGATGACGCATATGTTGTTTGTTTTTTTTTTCTGTAGCGCTGCCAATTATTTTTCCAAAGCATTCAGTGTCAGAAAGTTTTAATTTTTCCTCTCTTTATCCCATTAATTCATTTGCACCATGTTAAAATGTCCAAAACACGCCTAAGAGTGTGCCTTTTGCTAATATGTTGAGTGCATTATTTTCTGTGATGTTGCAGCAAATAGCTTGAGCTTTGCAAAAACTAGGATATTTGAAGTGAAGTGAAGAAGAGATAGAACTTCACAGAAATTGGACAGATGCATTGAGATGGATGGTAAATTGGTACAGACGCTGGTTGGAGGCTGCACAGCAGATGTGCGCACAGTTATGCTAACCCTCTTTATGAGTCATTGGTAAAAGGATTTTTTTTTCTTAAGAGACTGTAGCAGGTGAAGGAGTGGAGGTGTACAAACACAATGACAGAAGAATTTGGATTCAGAAGGCAGTGGGACGGACACAGATGGATGACAGCTTAGCAGACAGCTGAATGTGCCAATGCTGAGAGATAGGTAGAACCATAATGAAGAAGAGCCATCTATTGACAGCCAAAGAACAGTATTACTCAACCTGCTTCTGATGAATGTGGGCCCTGTGTTGACTGAGCATTAAGATTGTGTGGGCCTACGGAGATGTCGATATAGTCCATCATGGTGATTGAGGAAGGGACTAATGCTAATTGTAGCTGTGCTGGCTAGCAGTCACTAATGAGAAAGTGGTGTGGGTTTTTTTGGATACACCTGTCAATGGGAAAAGACAAGCTAGGGAGTGGCTACAATTACTTTAAGCAGGGTTAAAGGTGTGTGTTGCGAATTTTGTGTGAAATATGTGAAAAGATTTGGATTCTAAACGTTCATTTTCGCTGGTTTGTACCTGAATGCTTACGTAGTACAAATTCCAACCCTTCCAATTTATCCCGGGGTCGATAATGTTGACCAATATTAGCTGTTTGCTGCAAATAAGTGAAAAATTCAAGAGTGAGCACCAGTTTTTATAAATTATTATTATTCGTTTTTATGTCACATAATTTGACCACGAGAGGGCACTCTACGACATCCCAGTTTACAACAACCAGCTCAACCAAGCACAGCAGGGGAGAGTGTGAATACATAAATAAATCTATATGCATTACAAATGTTATGGAAATCAGTTTGTTTAATCTCTCTGAAAGAAAATAAGTATTGGCCAATGGGACGGCATATTAGATTTTTAAATCTCAGAATATCGGTGTAGGTATCAGTCTAAGAAATCCTATATCAGTCAGGCTCTAGTACAGATTGAAATATGTCTTCAGCTCTGAGATTAAATACTGGCAGTAAATGTTTGATGAGCTTTCTAAGGATGAGTGGTGAAGTGGTTAGGAGTGTCACGTCTATGCAACAGCTTTCAGATCTTCCTGGTGCAGGATAGTGTAAAGTTTATTAGGACATTAAGACTTTACAGAGGTACTGCTCATATTCGATCCCATCATAGTAATGGTTTGTGTCAATTTTTAAGCGGTTGTATCAACTTTTGTAGCATAAAGACCAACTTTATTGACAAATGCCTTTCAGTCAAAAGCCAAGACCAGATCAACAATTACTTCAAATATGTTGTTCATACCAATATTTTAACTATAGATCAAATTAGAATGTGTACATCGCCTGTCTTACACCAGTAATAGGACGATGAAGCCTTGAAAAATGTGTTCATGAAAACAAAACATCCAAAATCATTAAATATAGTTCAAGTGAAAATGACAAGAACATTCTTAGGTTGCTGGGATTTATTATATAACCATGTATAAACATTACAGTGATTAAACACTGCCCTCATTGCTATATCATTTAAAAAAAATCAAAATGTGTTTCTCACACTCTCAGAAATTTCACCTCAGCTGCTTTTTATAATCTTATGACTCCCTCCAACTCCTCGTTTGATCTGTTCTAATTTCAGTTAGCTCTTAGTGTAATGTCAGTTGACTCAGAATAAATCTCTATTAGCTTAAAATGAATGGCTTCTAATTTGGCTATTTTTAGCTTATTTTGTTATAGCGGCTGGAATGATTGCAATGTACTTGTATTTATATAGTCTACTGATCATTCAAAGCTCGTTTATCCATGTGTTCATACAGCGCTTTGTTCTACACGCTTCATCTACCTCACATCCATGACCGATTCAGAGTCATGAGCTAAGCGAACACGCTAGGGGACCTTGACCTTGAAGTAACAGTGCTAATCACTCCACACACTCACTCTCTGACCTCTGCATGATCTTTTATCCTTAAGCTCACCACATACAATCACTCCTGTGCTATTTTACTATTACACTTTTTGGAGATTCTCCCATGATCCTTCAAAGACCAGCAGGTGCCTTCCTCTGTGGGCAAAGGTGACAGAGACACAGACAGTTCTTGAGACACTCCCCCTTGAACCCCCTTTCCGTCATTTGACCCACACCGGTAGATTCAATATCCGTCATACTTAACCCGGAACACCTTCATGGTACAAAAATGTGTAGCAGGCACATCCAACTATTCTCTTCCACTTATGCAATTTGGGCTCTTGGGGTGGCTGAAGCCTATCCCAACTACCATTATTGTTTTTGCTTATGAAAATGATTCTCCCAATGGATGGAAAAAGAGCATTGTAACTCGCACATAAAAAAAACCTACTTACATTTTATTGTTCTTGTTATTGTTTCTTCAAAACATAGCAGCAGCTTTGCATCTTATTATCTCCGGTGACTTAGGCCTCGCAGGTTTGACGCCTTAATAAAATAGAAGAAATAAATACATCAAATCAGCTCTCATCTGAGGCAAAGATGGAAAATTCAAACCAAAAAGCTATACTGAGTCATGTGAACCAGATGCTCGGTTGGCTGTGTCCTCTTTTTCTCTGCTTGCCTTGCTATCTGAGTTTTCCTGTGGGCTTACAGTATTAAATTATCTTCTGCTGTACTGTGTTGTATTGAATCTATCATATTTCCTTGTATCCATTCATCCATCCATCCATCCATCCAGACAGTGGGCCCTTGGCTTGCCATTCTTGCTGGTTAATTAAGCCAAATTGTGATTGATGGACTCTCTAGTGAATAGCGTGTGGTCCCGGTGCTGACCCGCCCAAGAAGATCATCCCAGCTGCCAATCACATCTTACAATACCTAATGGTCTTTTAAGCAGTAAACTGGTGTAGCCCCCCTCCTCCCTCCTTTTCTCTCCCCCTCCCCACTGGTACCTGCCTGCATTAAGAAGACTTTAGGTTTGCCGACATCCTTGTGGAATTCGTTCTGCTAGGAAATGATGCAGGGACCATCCAGAAAAAGGGATCACTCCTCTCAGATTTCTTGCCCGGTGGCCAATATCCTTGTTTATGGGAGGCCGCTCTTGATGAGGAATAGATGAGAGGAGAGTGAGCGATAGATGAGAGGGAGATTGGGGAAAGAGGAGGAGGAGGGACACTTGAGATGTGGTCACAGCGCAGCAGAATAGCTCACAGTGAGGCCAAGCAGCCTCTGCTCTCCTGATTGCCTCTCCATGCCAGACAATCTTCAAACAGAATCTCCTAATGCAATGTGGGCCAGCTTATTTTTGTTTTTATCCTTTACTCGTTTGAGTCCTCTTTCTTTCACTTTCTCCCCCCCCCCTTTCCTTTTTTCCTCTTTTCATGTGCGCGCTCCGTTTCGTGGTCCTCCCACACGAGTCTCATCACCAGGGTCTGTAGGGGGAAGATATCCTGTTCTCCCCCTATGTGGGAAGCTTTTCAAGCAGCATCCATGCTTAATGTTATTTACCCGGAAAGCTAATGATGTTTGTTTTTTTTCCGCTTCTTAATATAGTTATTAACACCTATGGATTTTATGTTGCTTGAGTCTCTTCTGAATCACGGTGCTCATGAATTTGTTGTTTTGAGTGTGGTGTTATCTCTCAAAGTTATAATAATCATCCAGCAGGCGCTCATAAGGTGCACCAGACAAAGTGTAGGCGTGTTTTTAATTACTCTGTATATCTGCACAGCATCCTTGCTGGCCTACTCTCACTGTGGATATGATGGGAATGTTGTGTTTCCGCCCACCAACCATAGAGTTCCCAAGGACATGAGCCTCCATGGGAATACACATAGAATTTCTTAGTAATTAAAGAACCTGTGTTATCCTTGCTTGGGTCAGAGGATACATTTAGTGACATGCTGTCTTTCCATGTGAAATAAGATTCCTCACATTTTATAGTCCTTCCCCGCCTTTATGTAGTGCTCGTTCATGCACTGGAAGGCTGAACGTAGGGATCTTTATTTTTGCTTTCCTTCAGTCTGACCACATTCAAGGTCCTCCAAACTTAATGGTAGAACTGGATGAACACTAAAATATGGAGAAGCAGTTGAGGGAGTTTTTTGCAGGAAAGGTTTCTCGTGTCCTTTCATGTGACCATGTAGGCTTCAGGGTCTGAATCTTAAGAGAGTCTTGTGATCTTGTTCACTCATTGTTTTGGGTCAGTTCTGAATGTACCGAGCCTCACAGTGACTGAAACATGATTCCAGCATTCAGGAAAACATGGGATTGAAATTTTATGACATGATGCATGGAATCCAAAACTCATAGCAAGTGCTTTCTAACACTTCTAAACTTTGGCATATTTACCCTTGTGTTAAACTAATTCACAGTTGGAAAATCTGTTTTTAAGGTGCGTGTTAATCCAGTTTTGGCACGCATTCCCAGAGGGCTGCTTCTAACCCTGCTATCTTGTTGGCTTGAAATTCCTGTTATTGTGGTCATACTTCAACAAGACTCTGTAACAGACCCAGATTAGATTTCTCAAAGCATGCCATGTTGTAGGAACAGAGTGAATTCCAGCTAGCTAAAGCCTGTGTATTGCTCCAAGAACCAAGATTGCTTTTATTTCACGCTGCTTTTCATCCATCCTGTAAAGTCTGGAGTAGGTGACCAGAGAAATGATAGATCGTCTCAGCTCTTGAGGCAAAAAGCCGCAGCCGTGGACGTGAAGAAACATTGCAGTGCGCCTCCTCAGTCAATAAGCAACAAGAAGCTTTGCTGGAAGCTGCAAAGGGGAATGCAGCACTGGTTGTCGCAGCTATCTCCCCAAGGAGGCGGCTTGAGCCACAAATTAATAGAGCACTCCCACATGATCGGGGAGTTTCATTTGGAACCGTCACGCTACATAAAGCCCTACAGAAATGAGGAGTTCACAGAGGTCCCCCTCTACTTTCCCAAGAGTCCACAAATAACCTTTGTGATTGTAACACTCTGCCCCCTGCTTCCCCACCTTTGCACCTCCTTTCTTAATGCTCAAAGCCCTGCCCAAGCTCATCCTGCCTCAATTAGCGCTGTGCATTGTCTCCTCTTTTGCCCCTTTCAAAGTGCGCCATACATATCCTTCTGTGCCTTTGTGCACGCTTGATTGTGAATTACACAATAGTCATCGGATGGTTCCTAAAGTGCTCGTACAGTTTGCTATGTGACATCAATAAATGAATCTATAAATGATAACAATTAAAAATTGAGAATGTGGTGACATTGTTTCCTTTCATCTCACATTCTTGATTTTACATTCTTGATTTATTGGCTCATCTCAACATTTCTGCATGTTTCTTCTCTCTTACTCGTTTGACAACAGCGTGAAATGGTTGGTGACAAACGTGGAAAGTGGTGCGCCCCTGAGGCCCGCTTTACTCTTACCGTTATCTTTGCAATGCCCGAGATTAGACACAGCAACCAACTCTCTCACAACAACATGCCTCCGAGCGAGGATTAACACAACGACTAATCACTCAACTCACTGGACACAAAACATACAGTACTGATTCATATTTTGTCACAAAGTCTAGTTAATTAAAACCTGGCGTGGAATTTTTGCTTGTGGCGTAACACAGTGTAGAAATACATACAGCGAGAGAATAACGAATCGTCCTTTGTCTCACTTTAACATTTTGCACAATAGTGGTTTTAGAAAATGCTTAAGTCAAGCATTTCTTTAATTCTTGCCACGTTGCAGGGTCTTTAAAAGCAATTTAAAAGATCACTCGTAATGATCTAATCCACAGCTGGAAGCTCGATTATGGAACACGGTTCAAATCATGCATGGGAGTATTCTGTGCAGATCCATTCAGCTGTGGTCAGAAGTTTACATCCTTTCATCATAAGCATGAATGTCATAAACATTTTGGGCTTGTAACATGTTTTTTTGAATTGCTCATGAAGATGAATGATGGTACAGTGATCATCTTTCATGACTGTGCACATAGTTGAATTTGTACATGCAGACTCAAATATCTACATATTAATTGGTGCTAAAGGTTTTGCAATGCTGCTTAACTTGACAAGGCCAGTGCTTATTGACTTCTTATTAATTATCACTATAGACTAGAGCTAGTAGTTTCTCTTTCCACCATAAAAATGATTTTTTTAGCAGCACTCACTGGACTGATGTGTACTCAGAACAGTGGGAAAGTCAAAGGAACTCAGTGAAGATCTAAGAAGGAGAACTGTAAATATACACAAGTTGGGAACATCTCTGGGAGCATTTCTAAATAACTGATCATCCGTTCAAATGATTGTGATGGAAGTGCAAGTTATCCGGTTGTGCCATCATTTTGCCAAGGTCTGGAAGAAGACGCCAACTGTCACCTTCAGATGAAAGGGAATTGGTTAGGATTTTCAGGCATAATCTGGGAACCACCAGGGCTCCCGTTTGTCATGAACTGTAAACTGCTGGAACACTAACCCCACCGTCCACAGTGAAGCCAGTTTAACAGAACCATGAACCGTGAGGGTGACCAACAAAAATACCCCTGCTCCAAAATCAACACCTTCAAGCTTGACTAAAATTTGCAGCTACCCACATGGACAATACAATTACCTCGTATTGTAGTGTGCATTAATGTCACGGTTCTGGGTCGGTTCGACCCAGCATTTTGAGTTTCCTATGTTTTCGTTTATTTTTGCATTATGGAGTGTTTTGGGGTTTCTTGGGTGGTTTGATTATCTGTGATAAATTATTACTGTGGTTCTGGTTTCGGGTTTTGTTCGCAGGTTTTGTGTGGGTTTATTTCTGTGTCTAGTCTGCGTCTTTGTGTAGTGATTTCTTGTTTCCTATTTTATTGTGAAGCTCTGTGTCTCATGTGAGTGTATTCAGTTTTGCTTCCCCTGTCTTGTCCTGTCTATTACTTCCAGCAGTGTTCCCCACCTGTTTGTAATCTCCCCGTGTTCCTCTGTGTGTATTTAAGTCGTGTCTTCGCTTGTACTGGTTGCTGGTTCGTCTGTCTATCTACCGTGTTTTCATCTGTGTGTTCTCCCTGTGATCTGCCTTCTTATGCCTTCTTATGCCTTGGCTCACCCACCCTCATGTTCGTGTTTGAGTTAGAATTTTAGTTTCTCCCAGTTTAGTCTACCTTTAGTTCCATTTGCCTTTTTCACCTCATGTTTTATTTTACAATAAATATCCTTTGCACCTCAGTGAGTGCCTGCACTTGGATCCTCATTTAATTTTTCTACACGGCTCATCCCACTCGCCGTGACAATTACAGAAAGTCCAAAATAAATAAGTTCTGCGTGGGATTCTTGTTTTTTAAAGTTAGAAAGTTTACCATCACATTCGTGGCCACGATGAGTGCATTCAAACGTCTAACCACAACTGTACTCTGCATACTAATGCACTGCTAATAGCAGTGTATTGATGGTAGTATGGATGTGATTTTTGGTTGGTATGCTACTTTGTTTCTGAGTGAACTCAACAACCACTGAATAAAATTACACACGCTGATGAAGTCTGTTGACTTTAGATTCTTCCCTCAGTTTCACCAGTAAGTTGAAATATTTGTTTTTTTTGTGAAATCAGCCATAAAACACGGCTGTTGTTTCCATCCATTATTTGTTCCTCCACTAGAATCCATTCATCATGTCGGAGAGGACTTGATAAATGAATACAAAAAGACCAGAAAAACATTTCTTTTTTCATTCCCGGCTATTGAGTTTAAATTAGCAACAAAAAACCCTGCCTCTTACATAATAAATTCTTCTCACTGTGACACGTAAATGATGAAAAATAGTAAATAGGGACCTTTAGTGCAGTGGTTTTCAAACTAGTTTTTGAGAGGCCAGAAAAGAAGAACACGACCTCCATCCCCTAGTTTTAATCACAAATTTAAAAAAGGGTCTAAAATTAGTTTAGGAGAAAAGACTTGGCTATTCAGTGAGGGTTAGTTTATATTTTTACTCTCACCTCTGTTTAATTATGTGTGGGGAAACTAAAATGCAAGACGAAAAAAAAACAGCCTGTGAATTGAAATGATCATTTCATGGCCAAAAGAATTTTAACACGGTTGAAACACCTTAAATGTTAAATTCTTTCATTGCTTTTACTGTTTTTTATAAATGAAATGACACGACTGCAGGGAATCTAAAAAATGCACCAGCCGGTGCGCAAGTCTTTGGGGCCGAGGTCACGCATTCAGTCAGTTCTGATTTTTCATGCGAAATCGTTATTTGTGCAAAAATGCAACCAGACAGACACGTCAACTCTACTGTGCAAGTGTTTTAGCCAAGACATGCAGCCAAAGTGATAAAGAGCTATCTTCTGTGAAAAGATGAACGAGGAGGCCTGCAACAGATGGCGTGGGCTCCCACTGTGCCTTGATCTCGACATGATGGAGTCGGTCTGAGATTACATGACACAGAAGACTCTGAGAGAGCTTTAATCAAAGAAGAACTCTCCAAGATGTTTGGAACGACCAGGCTGCCTTGAAAAACTGTGCACAACTCTACCTAAGAGAACTGGTCCCATTTTAAAGGCAAAGTACGCTCACATCAGACACAGATTTGATGTGCTTCCATTTACTTTGTAAAGTTAGAGATAAAGAAACAACATTCACTGCATTATTTTTGAAGCTTCTTCACTTGTAGTGCCTAAAACTTCTGCACAGTACCTTATAAGCAATTTATTTCTGCCTATGTGACATAAAGAATTCCACTGTTTCTACTTTGAAGTTTGCCCTGTGTTGTTTGCCAGAGATACAGTACAGTGTAACAATTTTCCACCAAGCTGCAGACTGGTCCTATTGATCTATTGTCTCAGTGCAGCAAACAATTTTGCTTTTCTCTTTCACTTTGGTCCTCCTCCTTCTAAGAATGTCTGTCTGTTAGCTTTATGAATACCGATCACCACTTTCTCCTCCTTCCAATCTGAACCTCTGTCAAAAAAAAAAAAGAAATATACAAAATAATTATTGTTCAAGCTGAATGTGGAGTTAGTACAAATATAGCTACATGAAGCTTTAAATTTTTCTAAAAAGGGGTTGTATGGTAGACAGGAATGCAATAAAGTGTGAATGAAACCATTCTCTTCTAGAGTCAAACGCAACAAAAATTGATAGGAAAAAAGCTTTGTTGCACTCAACAAACAAAGCTCTACATTTATTGAAAGTGTAAGTTCCTTTGTCAAAAAAGCAAAAGAAATAGAAAATGTCTTGAATGATCACTTCAGAGGTCAGTAGAAAGGGATCATCACATGGGGTGATATGATTTCACTTTATCACCCAATCCTTTTGGAAAAGACAATAGCTTGTCAGTTTTTATCTTGGAAAATATAAGTGAACAAACCCATATGCTTTGAGTCTGGTGAATTCAAAGCAGAAGCAGGGGAACTCATACAGATAAATGGTAATCAGGAGCAGCCAGGGATTGGTAATGTGTTTCGTGTATGTAGAAGATAATTTGATTTGAAACTCTTTAGACCATAATGCATAATGCACAGACTTGTAGTGGTAGTAGTAGAAAGGTGCCATTGAAGTAACAGTTCAGATACTTTTTCAGTAAAATACAGTTGAATCTTCTGAATGCAGCAAGATGTAGTATTCATTTGCCATATAGACAGCAGTCATTATAAGCTATTGTAGTTTATTAATTTAAAAAAATTTTTAATGATGAGTTCTATGCACAGCATGTTTCATCTTATAGTATTATAAGCGACAGGCTAACAGTATGCAGCAAGTGGGGTTACAGAAAATCAATAATAAGAAGCAAATCAACACTAAAAATGACTATTGACATTAATTTAACAGCATTGCTGCCAAGAGTTCACCTCCTCCAGTGGAGAAACAGCTTCACACAGCCCCTCCCCTCACTAGCAGCTGAACGAATGAAAAGCAAGTTGTTGTTCACAGCACTGAACACTGACACAACACTGACACTTTGCAACATTTAAATTTTTACAAAAAAAAAAGATAATTAAATAAATGTTTACATTCAGAAGCTCCATCTGCCAGGAATTAAAAAACTTAATTTATACATAAATTCATACGCATTTTCCCCACACCAGTATTTTTTTTTTCTGTTTTTCTTCCCAAGCTGTTTTCTTTAAAAGCAACATCACAACTGGTGTAATGAAAACATGGAGCTCTCTACCAAAATTGGTGGAATTAATATAGAATAATTTTTTAACTGCAGTAAGAAAAAAAACTTTACTTTGACTGAGGATCCTCAGAAACAACTACTGTCACCGCTAGTTGAGTGTCTCTCACGTCACTCACAGATTGATAAAAGGTCTAGAAATAGCATGCGATTTTTCTTATAAATAGCACAACCATGTCCCACTCAGCTCTGACTTGTTACAAACTGTTACCAAAACACAAGCCTGGGATTTTTTTCCCCCCAAAGCCCCACAGGTCCCCTGAGTAATGCCTGCTCTCCTTATCATTGTTGGTTAGGTAGGTGTGTGGCACATCTGCTATGTCCCGATTTTAGCACAGGGCTTACGTAACTCTTCAATTGTGTAACCTGAGAAAACAGGAAACAGAAAGAAAAAGTTGCTACAGTATCCCAGGCTGCGCCGGACCTTGATTTGTTACATGGAGAGGTAGCACGCTCCGATTTTGTGGCTAGTTGAAAGTGTTAGCTGTGATGGAAGCGCATGGAGCGCGGCGTGACGCATGGCCCGGGCTCTGGCGGATGCTGTGTCACTCCAAGGTTGTTAAATGGGAGTCTTTTACCTTTTATAGATTTGGACATCGTGACTGTGAGGCTTTAGCACCTGAGTACTGCATCTTCTCGACAGGACTTTCTCTGTGTGTGTGTGTGTGTGTGTGCAGATGATACGCGGCTTGTTCGGTCATCCCACTGTAAAGCCTGACACTGTGTGTATGTGTGTAAATCAAATATGATTCTTGCAAGGAGCTGCTAAAGTGGAAAATGAGTTATAAGGCGGACGGGGGGGAGGAGGCAGGGGGATTGCGGCTGTGTGTTTTTGTTTGTGAGCATATTTATTTCAGGATTTTGCTTACGCTTTGATTTCTGCTGTTTTTGGGTTGTGCCCCTTTCTAGCTCAAGGCTCGGAACGTTGAGTGAAGATGCAGTGCCCATATCTGCCCGCATCAGCAAAACTATATGCAAAACAACATGCACGCAGGCATGCAGTCAGAGTCTCTCCCTCACTTTCTTACACACACACACACACACATACGTATTTGAAATTTCTTGGAATCCCTTAGTGCGGTATTACGGTGAGCCCTCGGCTTGAAATCTTGAGATAATTGCAAAAAAAAAAGTTTTAATTTAACGTTCAGCTGTGCGGCACGTGTCCCTGCAATGATGAGGAAATCAGATGAGTGGAGGAGAAAAGTTCAGACATTGAATCAAAATCAGGACCTCCCAGCTAGCCCACGATTATAGTCCAATCATAATCACTTGGCGGGATTCCTACTTCAGTAAGTGATCGTGAGACAGCCCGATAGTCCATCAGCGGCTCACAGGGAGGCAGATACACTCACTGTACCCGTCCTCAACATGTTCAGCCATCTGCGGCGTCTTCCTGGCCACACAGAGCTGCAGAGCTCCTGCGGTTTTCTGGGAGAAATTGTATAAAGCTGCAAGGAAGAAAAGCTGAAAATGAGCGCCGAGCGAGTTCAAGGGTGTAACGCTCACCGCTGAGTTCAATGTGAAATGTAAATTTCTGAATACACTGATCTCTGCGGCACAAACTAAGAATTCATTACATTTTACAATCCGGCGACTTGTCGTGCGATTCGGTATGCTGATTATCTGACAGCATGCGTTGGGTGTGCGTCTTCGTGAAACGGGTGGTGCGAGCCGCAGCTCAGCGTGAACTTTCACGAAAACAGCTTGACATGTGAGCAGCGGGAGAAATCAGCTGCTCCCACCTCTGCGGGAGCTGTACTGTAAAGTCGCTTCAGATTTCACTCTCGCCTCGCTCTTGACACCTATCTTGTAACGCTATTTTCCCCGCTGCTGTTTGTCGAAGAAGCAAGCCTGCACGCCGTGATATCGAACCTTCACCTCCCGATGCTTGAATCAAACTCGGCTTTACTCCGCTGGGCTCACCGAGGAAGTCCATCAAACTGAAAGTCTATGACAGGCCTGCAAAAGTGTTAGAAGAGTTTCTTGGGAAAAAAAAAAAAGTCTTTTCTGCCTTCATCTGACAACAGCTCATGCGCTTTGACCACAAACTCCACGTTTGCCCATTTTAAACTAGTGGGAGTCATGAAATATAGCCCTGCGTCAGTGTGCGAGGTAGAAAAAGTGGCCATTGTTTGCAGGGTAGTGCCAGTGATGCTATCGCTGGTAAGCTGCTGACTGGGTTATTGTGCTGGGAGCTGCCAGAAGCGACAGCACCACGGCATATGAACCTCAGTGGGAGCCGGTTAGACGGATCGGGGTTGTGACACCATGTGCATATGTGCGTAATGGATTTGCAGTAGTGTGTACTAAGATGGTGTTTAGCATAATGACCCTCCTGGTAGCACTATCCTGGCTCTGATAAGCAGCAGCAGGGCTTTAACCACCATGGATATCAATCTTGGAAGACAGGGTTGATTATTTAGTGTAAACTGACATAAAACCAAGGGAAACAAGGCTTTAATTGTTTGATTTTTTTTTTTCTGATCAGCCATCCACAGCTCACATGTGCTTTAATGACAAGAATTAAATTGAAAATGCAAAACTCAACATGGCTAGAGGGGTGTACTGCAAAGCCAGTTCAAAGTAGTCGTGGTTTCTTTGCATTAGCTGGATGGACACAACCTAAAACCCAAGTCAAAGATAACGGGTGTCAGGACAGAGACTGCCAGCTTCCTTTGGTAACTCCTTTTGCTTCAGGCTCTGTGTGCGCTCACATAAAAAGTGGCATTTGAAGCATCCTTTGACTTGGACACTTCTTCACGGCATCAATAACTTGAGACATTATCATAGGAACGAGTGATAAAGATCTATAAAGAGCATAAAAAATTGAATGCAACACCGTTGCTTCGTATAGGATGTTAAGTGTCATGAATTTGTGATCAAAACAATTTGCTCCCATTCATCTGGCCGAGGTCACAACGGCACCACCTGTTCCAGCTCTTCCAGGCAGACACAAGGAAAGATGAAAGCTGTAATCTCTCCGGCGTTTCCCGGGTCTCGCTTGGAGGCCCCTCCTGTTGGGGGACATGTCCGAAACACCTCACCGTGGAGGCGCATTGGAGGTAACCTGGTTAGATGACAAAACCGCCTCCTCTGGTTCCTCTCAATGTGGAGGAGTAGCGACTCTACTCTGAGCCTCTCCCAGATGGCCAAGCTCCTTGTTCTTTTCACCAAAGGAAGTTCATTTCTACCGAGACCTTGCGGCTGTAGGTGAGGGTACAAATGTAGATCTACCGGTAAATGGATAGGTTTTTCTTCCATGCACAGCTGCGAATGTAACTGATCAATTTTCTAATCTACATTCTTTTACATATTTTTTATAAAGTTTCTGCATCACTAACTGAATAAATGCAGAATTTTACAGCTGGTCTCCATCCCGTGGTGTCATATCACACTGGAAGCGTGGCACTTTTATACCAACAATCCGAACAAATAACCTGCTCCTGACCCCGTTATGTAATCAGCAAGTTACCATGGTGATTTTGTCAGGTTAAAAGGCAGCCAGCTATGTGACACAGAAAGCTCAGTAATCTCCTTTTGTGTGACAGTATTACTAGTATTCGCCACGATGATGTTCATTCATCATTTAGGTCTGTCTGGATTAAAACACAAGCACCCATAACATTAATTGGAGATTAAGTATCGGAATTTCAAAAGCGAGACCACGCCTCCAAACTCTTCTCATCTTTATAGGTTCTCCCAGTTCTGCAAGCTATCCCTCCCTTCTTTTTTTTAATTCTGTAACTTCTTCACTTCGGTTTAGTGCATGGGGATCTGCCAGGTTCGGGAGCCATCGCCAGTCCCCTTCGAGGCCTTCCCCAATTCATGTTCAAGCATTCACCTTTATCTACTAAAACCTTGTCAGACCCAAAATGAGGACGTGGCACCAGCTAGTGAATAGTGATTTAAAACTCCACAGGTTTCATTTATGTCAGGATGTAGGACAACACATTTTGGTAAAAGTTGTCTTTTTAAAAAGTATTTGTATTTCTTTTCTAATCTATTTAGCCACCGATGCCTGTTATGTTCTTTTTGAAGTTTGTTGCTAAAAGTTCTTACTGCTAAGACGGTGTCATGGTTTTGGATTGTTAAATTTAGATTCAGTTTTCTCTGCTGTGAAGTCCCCTTTACCCAGCCCTCAGAAATATCACCTGCATTTCACCTGCTACAGGGGATCCTAACCAGCTAATCACTCCAGCAATACTTGCCATCAAGCATTCCAATCATTTCAAGTGTTCCTAGTATTCCACATGATTCCCATTGACCTCCCTTGGCATGTTCTTGGTATGATCTCAGATACTGCTTTTTAATTCTTGTGTTGCCCCTAAAGGGCTTTGCTCGCTTTCACCGACTGCTTTTCTGTGATTGAGCTCGTGTCCGCATTAAAGGTTGAATTTTGGATTTAGTTTGCCTCCTGGTTCTGCATTTTGGTCTTCTTCCTCTGTGAACAGAAACAGATAGACCTTGAAGCGTGAACAATTAGTAAGTTATCGGGCTAGGCAATGTGCCAAAAGTTTTGTATCTGACTAAACAATTTTTTGGCAAATTAATGTAGAACATTAAATAGTTCCAGGTTCTAAATATTCATAATATCTACAGGAACTGCTAAACCCAGCAGCTCTATCTTAGATCTGTATTTGTTGTGTTACATGATCTATTGATTATCTTTAGTGTCGAGGCTTTTGGTCAAACAAGCAGTTTTAAAGCAGTCCAATCAAGGTTACGGAAATTACAGTTTAACAGGCCTAAAGATTTATTGATTCATTGAAAAAAAAAATATCTGCAGAATGACCCCAAACGCGAACTCAGCATCCCCTGCAGCGCCGTACCGCTACTTCATTATAGCGAAGGAAAGGAGGTGTGTTTGCAGATTTATTAATGTGTCCACCTGTCATCCACGTGGTGACACAGTACGGTCCATCCCATGTTCATTTCCTTGTTCAGTCATGTAAGGAAGATGCAAACAGCAAACGAGGCCGGTGTGGAAGATCAATGGCGCGGGTGTGAGTGTCGACGAGATGAGACGTGTTAATGAGTTCCCCGCTCGTCCGCTGCGATCACTTTGCAGTTGCATTGTCTTGACGTTGCTCGTTTCTGTTATTTAAATTCCTGCTGGGGGTCGTTATCGTCCTCATCATGCAAATCATAATGGGAAGTAAACTGCAGGAATTCTCTATGTAAACTATATAAAATCTATAACACCGATATAACATTATATGTCAGTATAAACATCCTAATTAATGCTGGCTTTATGTGGCAGTGAGACAGTGACTGTGTGTGGGAATGTGTGCGTCCTTCAGGCACTCCAATTTGGTTGTACAGTATTTTGGTGTGTGTTAAAAGCGCAAGTCTGATGGCTCTATCTGAGACTGTGTGCGAGAGTGTGTGTGTGTGTGTGTGTGCTGGGTGTGCGTGTGTGTGTACACATGCTCGTGCGTGCACATAGACCTATGTGAGCAAGTGATTTATGGGCTGTTTTTAATCAGGCGGTAGAAAATGTTATTAGACAGCCTTCTCGCGCTCCCTCCGCCTGCAAATGAGCCAGCCCCCGCTGCACCCTGGGATAGCCTCCTGTAATTAGTTCTGGGAACTCACCTGTTACTGAAGGGAGATGGTGGGAGAGGAGGTGGAGGGGAAGAAGTGAGGGACATGAAGAGAGGATGGAGTGAGAGGGTAACAAGCAGACAGATAAACAAACAGAGAGGATTGCGACTGGGGGAGGAGGTGAGGGAGTTCAGGTTTGGGGTGGGGATGGGGAGAGGGTGAAGAAAAAGCACCAGAGAGAGGGAGAGAACGGGCGCAAGGATGAGGAGAGACATGGGGAAAAGAAACTGACCTCGGCACCCCTGCAGCTCTTGGTTTGCTGGGCTTCTAACAAGCTTGCTAGTCTCTACCTGACTTTTCCAGCATATATTAGAGTCGAATGAGGCTGGTAGAAAAATACACACCTCCTTCTCTCTACAGTCTTTCCATCTTTTTGAATTGAAGACTGTGGGATAAAGACCATTTATTAGCCATTCACTCATAACAGGAGAAGGTTGTTTTCTTTCATTAATAAGATATTGCAAGAGAAAAAAACGACCAGCAATTGTTTTCGAAGCACTTTGAGGCTAATTGTTCTGAAAAACCAACAATGATTAAATTAGAAGTTAAATTGGCCAAAATTATGATGTCCGAGAGTGGCTGGTGAGGCACATAAATTTAATTTTTTGTGTGTATTGTTCTATTGTTTAGATTTCAAAGGGGTATCACTTTTTGTTCATCTTAGGACTGAATAGTAATCAATAGCTACTATAGTGATTGCTGAGGAATAATCTGACACGTTCACTTTCCACCCTTTCAATAGAATATGAAATATTGATTGTAGTTTTTTGCAGATTTAAATGTCTTTTACTACACAGTGTTTGGAAAGTGATGCTTTCAAACAAAAGGTGCCAATTTAAAGCACACACTGATCAATAATTTTATATTAACAATTGATCAAATATCGATGATGTGTCTAGATTTAACAAATATTTGGTTTTGTTGAATGTTTTTGTCTTTTTGTTTCAAAAACACAACACGTTTAATTACGTGTGGATTCTATTATCCGCCCTGTTTTGGACAGATGTAGGTAACTGTATACAGCTGTGATAAACTCACTGCCAGCTGATCAAACAAAATGATCAACTAGCTGTTGACTAGTGTATTTGCCCATCAGGCAGGTATTTCCCTCAGGAGTCAGTGAATACCAAAAGAAGAGTAAATATTTGCAAGGTGGTGAGAAACGCCACTTCAAACAATCATTACTATGTAAGTTAAATTGCTATACTCACTGGTCACTTCATTAGGTATGCCTTGCTAGGTATAGGTTGGAGACCCTTTTACCCTTTGTAGTGCCTTCATGAAAGGCATGTCATGTCTTCATGACTCAAGGTGCTGGAGACATTCCTCAGAAATTTTGTTCTGCAGAGTTTTAGGTTGAGTGTCTATAGTGAAAATCTGCTTTTCCATCACAACCTAGAGGTTCTTTATTAGATTAAAGTCTGGTGACTCTCCAGATGATGTTTAACCAGGCTGAGAGGATTTAGGCTTTGTGACATAATACAGAAGCCCACACCATCATACCAGATGGTGTGGTCTTCTGCTATGCTATGCTCTTCTGCATACCTTGTTTTTAACAAATAGTTGTTTGAACTCCTGTTGGCTGTTGCTGTCTTGATGTCATGTCTATGTGTATAAATGCAATGTGTGATTGGTTGAATGTTGTATGTCTACAGCTATAATTAATGAAGTTAGCATGCCTGGCTAAATTCACTAGCAGAGGGTATTGGTGAAAGGAGGCATTTATAGCCTGAGGCTGGAGGGGGCGTGAAGGAGGAGTGGTCCTGCCCCTGAAATTCAGATGATATCTCCACATGATGTTTGTTGATTTCTAGCTGGTAAAATATAAACCACAAGTTTTTAGGCTTTTTAGGCCTGACTGCCTGGTAGTGCTTCTATCTGTATTGCACCATAACTTGCGAATTACTAAGGACAGTGCTATACTAACAAGTCCAAAACCAAGCTTGCTGATCCTTTGTATGCTAGAGTGCCAAATAGCACACAATGTTGTCTTACAAAGTAGATATGGGTGTTTTAGATACTGTGGGAGTTTCACTTGCTATTCACCTTCTTTGGAATATATCTTTTCTATTTACTATAAGTAAACTCAGCACCCTGCCAAAATCATCATGTGACCTGCTCGTTCCCTGGCGCATCATTGAGCCCTGATGAATTGATTGTAGCCGGTCACAGGCTCTCCTCTGAGCCTTGACAGCCCATCAGAACCACAGGCTGTCAGGCCCAGCCAAACACCCACATAAACACTTACACAAAAATATAAAAACAAGAATAGGCAGCACAGATGTATACAGTTGAGATCTGCACATATGGAGACACAGATACTGTATGAACACACGCGCGCGTGCACACACACTCTGCACATCACCAACGCTCCTGACAGGCCAGTAAAAACATAATGAAATATTCAGTAAGTCTCACTGTGGTTTGGGTTCTACCTGTCTCAGCTCTTCTTGTTGCTTTGTGTGAGTTTGTTTGCATGCGAGAGAAAGAGATGACGACTGTTTGCATGCTGGCATCAGCCTCGACTTTTTCTCTTCACAGATATATTCATCGTACACGTGTGTATGTAATGCACGTGCTGCATGGCAAAATGCGTCTGTGCTTGTATGTGTTTGGCGTATCTCTCAATTCTCGCTGTCACGGTTGTGCGTAATTGGGTCTGAGCCAGCCAAACCTTTTGTCTGAGTGTTGCCTTGTGCTTACATCAACTATGTTGTTCTTGTAAATAACGTACCCGAGCAGACAAACTTGGAGCCAGACTTTTCAGCCTCTCTGTTTCCAGCCCCTGAAGCACATACCACGCATATTTTCTCTTCACCTTTGAAATCAAAAGGCTGTTATGGATGTTTCTAGCCAAATATAAAAGAATTACTTTAATTGTAAGCTTTTCCTCAGCTTTTCCTGCTACTTACAGTATTTAATCACATTTGCTTTATTTGTTTTTTTAAACGGTCACTGCTCATGAATCATCATTAAAAAAACTGAATTAATCAAATAGGTTATTTTTCATTATTTCTCTGTGGCCATTTCTTAAACTTGCATCCTGTAGCATCAAACAGCAGCTAGCTCCATTCATGAGCAAATATGTTTCTTTACAGCTTGTGAATGAATTGGTATTTCAAACATTTTCATGAATAGGACAAATTAATTCATTGTCTGACATAAACGCCTGCAACACAAAGAAGACTTTGTATTTTAAAGTCTTCTTTTTTCTCTTCTTTCAGCTGCTCCATCTCATCCTACCCCTAGCGTCCTCCTCTGTCACACCAACCCTCAGCATGTCCTCCTTCACTACATCCATGAACCTCCTCTGAGACTCCTGTTTTCCTCTTTCCTGTCAGCTTCATCTTCAGCATCCTTTATCCAATATATCCACTATCCCTCCTCTGCACACATCCAAATCACCTCTGCCTTGTCTCTCTAACTTGAGCCGTTCCTGTGATGGACTCATTTCTAATCTTGTCCATCCTGGTGACTCCCATTAAAAATCCTAACGTCTTTAGCTCTGCCTCCTCCACCTTGGCCTGTACTTTTGTCACTGCCACGACCCCCAAACCCATCAAAGCAGGTCTCACTACCTCTTTTGCCCGCTGTCCATTGCTTTGAACTCCAACTGCACTCCTTGCACCTTCCCACCTGTCTCCCTCTCATTCGCAAACATTTCTTTGTTTCAACTGACATTCATTCATGTTTCCTCCAGAGCATACCTCCACCTCCCCAAGCTCTTTTCTACCTGCTTCTTTCTCTCACTACAATTCGCAATGTCATCTGACTCCTGCCTGGCCTAACTTGTTAGCCTGTGCATCACCCAGAACAAGGAGGGACTCAGAGTAGATTCCTGACCCTCTGTCACTCCTACTGCACGCCTCACCACTATCTCACTGTCCTCATATATGTCTGCACCACCCTCACAGACTTCCTCACACAGTACCACAGTTCTTCTCTTGGCACCCTATTGTGTGTTTTCTCTATATTGACAAAGACAGCTCATTCTGACCTTCTCTATTCTTCTAACATCCAGACTCTCAAAGCTATACTGCTGCTCGCTGACTCTCACCTCTCTTCGTATCTTTAACCATTTTTTTCCTTACTAATCTTCTGCACTTTCTGATTCACTAACTTTCTTCCATCCTTCTTCATCTTTTACATTTTCTTCATTCAGATTCTTAAAGTACTCATTTCATCTTCTCAACACTCTCTCTTCACTCATTAATGCACGTTCATCTCCATCTTATCTATTTTAATTTCTGCCCATCCAATCAATACAAGAGGGTATCTATAAGAAATCAGATGAGACCAGCCACCAGCAGAAGTCATCGATGGCCTGGGAATGTCTGGAGGATGTGGCTTGGGAGAGCAGAAAACATACTGTACACCTGTTATTTGTGTGTGTCTGTCTGATCTCAACAGTAATGATGTTGGAGAATAAAGATTCAAAAGTCTTCCTGCGATTTAGACCAGAAGATTGTCCTTTTTATTGCAGTTTTAACTTTTGGCAGATTTAAAGTGTTATCTGGTCGTCCTCATTGCTGTTGGAAAATTACACCTCTCTAACTCTCGACTGCCTTTGTAGAAGGTCTTTTGCCCAATAATATCCACATGATTACTCCCTTGCAGTTCTGTTTCCTCCCACTTGACTTTAAAACTTCCTTTCTCTATCTGACTCAGACGACTGCCACTGGAGACGGTGTCTGGTGATTAACAGACCATATCACCATTGTAGCATCTCTATGCAAATAAGGGAGCTACTTCACTGGTGTTGAGAAGAGCGAATACAGAGGGCACTTGTTAAGTGGCTGCCATAATAATCCTTATTAGAGCAAAATGGACAATTTATTTATAGGAAAGGAATACATCAGCATATTGTAACTAAACAATTGAAGTCAGTAATGGGCCTTAAATGATTTATGCCTTGGAAAGAAAGAAAAGAAATGGGGCCTTTGACAATGCAACTCTAAACAAGCTTCACACTTGGCGAATATTAGTTTAGAACTTTTTGATGTGTTGCTTTGCAGTCAAAGAGCCATGTAATATTAGTATAGTGAGGGGAACTTCCAGCAAAAGGTGATATTTCTGTCTGCAGATTTACATCAGTGATAATAAAAATGGCAGTGAGTAAGTCAGACACAGCAAGAAAGGGGGTCGAAGTGGGTTGCAGAGGGGCTTGGAGAGACATCGACCACAGTAGGCAGGCTAGAGTTGCCTACACTACATTTAGGATTTCACAATTGGATACATAAAAGTAGCATAAAGGGTATTTGTTGTTGCTTTGAGATCAGTTATCAGGCCTTTAGGGTTTTTTGGTAATTAGAAAAATGCTTTCATATTTAATGAAAAACTTTTGCTTACTGAAAGTCAGATAGATTGGTTAGAGTACAGAGTAAACTTTGACAGTGAGGGATGGGAAAAGCACGTGCTAGCTAGCATTTCTGTCCAAAGGAAAATTAGCGGTTTTATCGCTTCCTGATTAACTCCTCTCATGGTGTTTGCATCTGTGCAGACATGGTCTTATGGATTTTCTGGTTGTTTCTTTGCTTTCATCATCAAGTCTCCATTCTGTTGGTCCCCACTAGAAAATAGTTTGCAATAAAATCACATTTCTGTGGAATCTATACAAAAGTCTGAATAGTGCATATAAACCTCATCAGACCAGCAGCAAAATTGATTTTTCTTCTACCTTGTAACCTCTCAGCTGCTTGGCTGCTGATCCATTTGCATGATCCATTTGCATTTAATCTGCAACTGTCTTAGAAGACCAGAAAAAATAAGGACTAGTGATGCAATAAATTTGAATCTGACGACTCAAAAAACAGAATTGAATCTTTTCCTCAGACATTTGAGGCAGTCTGTTTACAATCCCACCCCTATAACAGCATGGCTAGAAGAAAAAACAAAACAAAACAAAAGATTGACACCTATGGGAGTAAAAGAGATTTTTCACTCTGTCAAACTCAACTCTTGGCATTTTTCTTCATTGCGCATTAAAAGATTTTTATTAAATATATTCCAAACCTCACTTAGAGGCAATAATTATGTAACTGCAAATGTGTAAACATGCAGAATCTAAACAGACCACGCCAACATATAACCATAGCTTGTGTTGCCTGTGCACCTTTGAAAGGATCAACCTCCCTTAGGAGCTGATTGAGAAAGCATATACTGTTAAAAAAAAAAACATATGTGGCAGCCTCCCATCTCCTGCTGTGCTTTGAAAGTCTGTTTCCATTCACCAAGGCATATCATCCAGCACAGCACTGTGAAAAAAAAAATCAAGTATATGCTTTCCACAGTCCTTAGCAGTAAGCAAATAACAGAGAGCAACTTCTATTGATGAGTGTACTTTGCTGGAGAGTAAATATGCAATACCTGAAATAATACACTGCATTTGTGTTGGAGGTCTGGGATATTTGTTATTCCTCACTGATGGACTTTGTAAAAGGCTTTTCAAGTGTGTTTCTAAGGGATGTTGATGTCTAAGCACTCAAAAAGTAAACTGTTGGATTTTTTAAATTTCTTTCTTGAGGTAGATTATAAATAGTAGCCATGTAAAAGGTATAAACAGCTGCACAGCTAATATATTTACAGCAAAAAAAAAAGTGTGAGTAAAAGATTAAAGGACTAAAGGTATTCATCCAGAGTTATATTAAGTTAATAGTTATAGTTACTACAGTATTCTGGGGTAACTGGTGGTTCTCTTTTGGTTGTAAGTAGGAATGTGAGCGTAGATGGTTATTTGGATCTGTGTTAGCACCATGACAGACTAGTAACAACCAGTAACATGTCCAGGGTGCGCCCCGTATCAGCTGGGATGGGCTACAGCACCACCATTGTCCTAAACTGGATACGTTGAAGAGAATGAAAGGATGGATGGAGGAGGTGGACTGGCCAGAGCTGTGTGCCTGAGACAACCACATTAAAGATATTCACTCCTACTGACGTCATGTGGAGCCGAGAATAGAAAACCGGAAGCAAAGCAATTTGAACTCCAAGCCTTACTCTCATAAGGAATATGTGTCCATACCCTGACTACATTATTTGAAACTCTGGTTATGATTAATATGAGGATATATATTGTGGTATCTCTAAATATACCCGAGTATGGCTTGCTACACGCCTCTATTTAAAAATGGCTTGATGCCACTTGTGCTATTTTTAGGTGAAAAGGGCGTATCATCAGATGTGGTCCCACCAACTTCCATTCCACTATTTAACTCATTTCTAGAAATCCTGGGTAAGGGGGACCACATTTTCTAAATTGTGCAGGAATAGATAAGTTTTAAAAGCTATGGGCTGATCGGTCAGATGCAGTTATATCCCTATCTGTCACGTAGCCTGATCTTTGCTTATTGGCATGGGGAGATAAGCTGTCATCACCAGTGAAGTTACCATGTATGTAAAAAAGTAAAGTTCCCCCAAAGTAATGTGTGGCTAGTGCTGCTAAATAAAACCGAGCTTTGCAAAAACTAGCTTTTTCTTAATAAACTGTTTAAAATATGGATTCTGTTTTATTATTTTTTAATGATCTGACACGTTGAAGTAAAATTAGGAATCAGGAACACAGCACTGAATGCATGTGCGTGTATAAGCTTGAACTTTTTCTTTATTTTCTTCCGAATTTCACTGCGAGGTATCTACCTCTTAACTTGGACTGTGAAAGAAACCGGGGTTCTCTAATCTCTTATAACTTGCATGGTTTGCTTTGGTTCGGGGATTACGTGGGCCTCCATAGACCAAGAAAACATTTGACTCCATTTCAAAACCCAGTTCATATATATATATAAAAAAAAATGTTAAGAAGACAAACAAAACCGTGTTATAAACGGGACCGATTTTCTTAATTCCTTAAAAGTTGCCATTTTTGAATACACCGTGCATTATCACTTTTACCTTTTCACTAATGCTCACCTGGAGCATAGCACTGGATAGCGCGGTGCCAGGGTGGAGGAGCAACACATCCATGGAATGGGATTACACTTATCTGCTATTAGAAATGCACCTGGAATCAACCCTGCGACTGTAAAAATAGCTCAGTAATCACGTAAGTGGTTGACGAAAATAATTACTGCTGGATTAGAGATTGTCAGATCATAGAGGGGGAATTCTGGCATTACATGAAATGACAGTGTAGACTGTTTGTTGATTATAGAGAATTGCTTATAGTGTTCAATTAACATCAACAGAAATGTAGCCCAGGTGCAAACAATGGGGAGTGGTAGGCCTTCCATTTTGGCCTAATATTTCATTACAGTCATCTAAATCATCTACATCTACAGTGATGCAAATTGAAGTAATTTGTAATCCTTATGTTTGAACATGAAGCAGTGTTTCATTTTTGGACTTTGTTTTGGTTTCATATGTAACAGATGGGTTACATGCCTGTATCTGCAGTGCATACAGCACCCATTAGTAGTTATGACGCAACGTTTGAGATCCTCTCCTCGAAGACAGAGTGATGGCTGAACACGGTCCCTCCATCCCAAACACATGTCGAGTAGTGTTCATTAGTCCCACCATTCGGAGAGGTTCATAAATCACAGCCATCTGGAGCGCTCTCGCTGCTGCAAAGCAGCACGCTCCGTGCGCCCCACACCTCCCCGTCCTGTGTGCCGCTGGCAAATGGCCAATCAGATAGCAGATACCAGAGTACCACGTCATGGCTGGGCCAGGCTGGAAGCAACACGGCAGACAACCTTTATTAAAACTTTCTTTTTGTTAGAAACGGAGACTCCAGAGTGCCTCACTCCAGCTAATGGAAAAGCTGATTTAGAAGAAAGAGTGTCACACTCGAATGCATATGCTGAATTTTAAACACAAACAAAAGCTAATGTGATTTTTCAGACGCTAAAAAAGGTTTTACTCCATGGTGCAACAAACATGGGATTGGGGTTAAACTCTCTTTTGAACCTACATTGTTTGTCACTGAATTGAATATGAAGTAATTGTGCTCGTTTTCAATCAGCAGACATTTTTGAAGAAATGATTCACTTCACTTGATATATACCTTCAAAAAGAATTTATTTTTTGGGTGACAAAATTCAAAGTCGTGTTCTGTTGTAAGAATGCCGGTGAAAATAGAGCGAAGCTTCTGTCTCAGCTGAAGAGGACCTTGGGGGGAGAATTTATTTGTCAAGGCTGCGGGTGACATAACTACATCACAAGTGTAATTTTTCAAGTGTTGGCATTAAAAGGAATTGGTTTGACAGGCTACCTATGCGATATGTGACCGTGGTGCAGGGGGTTGGGGCGCTCATCTTGTAACCGCAAGGTTGCTGGTTCGATCCCCCCAGCTCTCTGTCCTGGTTGTTGTGTCCTTGGGCAAGACACTTTACCCTACCACCTACTGGTATTGGCCAGAGGGGCCGATGGCACGATATGTCAGTCTGCCCCAGGGCAGCTGTGGCTACAACTGTAGCTTGCCTCCACCAGTGTGTGAGAGTGAATGAATAGTGGAATTGTAAAGCGCTATATTCAATTCAGTTCAATTTTATTTATATAGCGCCAGATCACAACAACAGTTGCCTCAAGGCGCTTTATATTGTACAATAGTACATACAGAGAAAACCCACAAATCATATGACCCCCTATGAGCAAGCACTTTGGCGACGATGGGAAGGAAAAACTCCCTTTTAACAGGAAGAAACCTCCGGCAGAACCAGGCTCAGGGAGGGGCGGCCATCTGCTGCGACCGGTTGGGGTGAAGAAGAAAAGAACAGGATAAAGACATGCTGTTTAAGAGAGAGAGATTAGTAGCAGGTACAATTCAATGTAG
>VUQR01025062.1:10065-31888 GCA_015108515.1 Hemichromis elongatus | reverse complement strand
TGCCACTAAAATAAGCCTTTATGTGTGAATCTGAGTGCATTTGTGCAGGTAATGAATCCGAAAGTATAATTAGAACATTTTCCGTGCGGTTTTTCAGTCTTATTGTCTTGACAGCACAATTAAAAACAAAATGAGTTATGATTTTGAAAAAGCACACCCACGCATATCTAAGTATGAATACTCCAATTACACCTGTGAGCTGCTTTGCCCTTTCAACAGTTTTTTTTTTTTTTCATTTCTTCAAGCAAGCAAGATTACACATAAAAGCAAAAATAGCCTTTTCTCTGATTTTCTTTAATAATAGTGAGCTTTAGTCCGGCCGGTAATGCTGCTTACTGCAATGTGTTCACGGCACCAAGACGACAGAGAACTTGTCCGTGTTTAATAGAAATTTGCAGTAGAAATTTGCAGAAACTTGAATTAATGTTTACTTGCTAGAAATCATCATCTTTGCATTTGCTGGCATGTTGATGCGATTCTTGCACATTGCCAAATGAGTAGAAACGCATAAAATAAGAACAGACTGAAGCTGTCTTAAAATCCACCGGCGAGACGAAATATTGTGACAGATGAAAACATCACATCTCTGTGTGCATAAAAAACATCTTTCCATCATGTTTTCCACTTTTTTTCTTTTTTTTTTTGTCAGAGGCAGTGTTTCAGTTAAAATTTATCTCTGCTGAAGAGATTTAATGGCAGAGGATGGAGAATTGGCACCACCAGCATTTCATCTCAACAAACCAAACCCTGATGTCTGCTATTAGTAAAGGAAGAAACGAGCATTAATTTGCTTTTTCTTGTTTTGTTTTGTTTTTTTTAAGTTAGTTGAATTCACTTAGTTGAAATTGTGCTGAAAATCTCGCTGTTTAAAGATTACAATAGCCAAGAAGTGCATAAGGTATCTTTTCTTTCTGAAACCTCTGGATGCAAAAAAAAAGAAACTTATTTTTGTACAGAAGTCCAGGAAAAACAAAATAAACATTTTGCTTTGTGACTGACTTATGACCTCATTAAACACTTAACGCCTTACTGTGTAAAACATACTGATTGTTATGTTGAAAATTGTGGTTTTCATTAGAGGAGGATAAAGCAGGGAGTGGTTTGACACCACGGCACGTGATCTGCAACTTGTGATCTCATTGCTTTTGAAATGGTTCAAAACGGTTTGATTCCCGCACAAATGGGGGTGTATTTGTATTTGTATTACAGGGCAGTAGTTTAACTGCAAGTTGATATAAGTAGTTGGGAGTCTTATTTTCATATAAATCACGGTAACATGAGCTGAGTCCTGTATTGGAAATAAATGCGTTGCAGACCAGTTGCAGTGTCTGGAGCAGACTGACCCAGATCGATCGAAGCGTGTCAGCATTTCGTCGACCTTTCTAAATCAGCTTTTTGCTTCTCAGTCTGAGAGTGACTGCAGTCAGCCCAACTTGGACCCACACTTGTGAGGTGTCATACTGCCTCCCATGTAACCTGTGCAGGTTGACCTTCAGCAAAAAAAAAAAAATCAATGCAACGACTGGGCAAGTTTGTTTTTTTTTCCTATTTGCAACAGAGTTGCAATCATGTTTAAACTATGGTGTGACTGAGACATTGTGGGTGTGGCTACCTTCCAATTGACAAGTTGACCTGAAGTAACCCATCACTCTTTGGTAACTGATGGTGACTGTGAACCTTCACAACTAGTGGGTGATGTCACAATGGATACAGCCATCTTTTATATACACTCTTTGGTAACCACACCAATACTGCACAGCTGACAGTAAATTCCACATTGCTCTACTTTCTTCTGCAATAACGTTGATCTGTGCATTTTACTATCTTTCTAGTCATTCATGTAAATATAGAAACATCACCTATATTTGCTCCAACCTTTGAACTCATTGGTTGGTCTTGAGCTCTTCCTTCCATGTGTAGAATACCACAGCAGCAGGTCATTCAAGGTGGAGGCTTTTGGAAAAAAACAGTAAATATAACTAGAATATACACATAAACTAAGAGCTGCACCAGGCATTGACTCGGGATGCGCTTGACATTTCATCAATTTAAAGTTTTAAAAGTAATCTGTGCTTTCTGAAAAAGAATCAGGAAGTTGCTGGGAGGAAATCTAAGCGTGTGTAAGATAAATCTTTAAAGTGTAAGAGAAACGAAACTGGTATCAATAAACATTTACACAGCCGATATTTCCAGCAGTGTAAAGACTATTACATTTTAATAACTAAATCTAAAAATAAAGACTGTTATAGTCATTTAAATAAGAGGCTGTGCAGGACTTTGTCACATACTTCAGAAAAAAGCCACATGAGGTACTTACATCCTCTCACCCTTGAAGCTCATGTCAGTTTGGAATATTAAATCTTTTGCCTCGTATCGATTTGACTGACTTGTGCCTTGTAACTATGCAGCACACATTCTTGTCTGGCATATCATCAGAAGTCATTACACCTCTAATGCAGGTCAGATGGTGCGACAAGGATCAGCTGGATCCCTCGTAGCATTGCAGAGGTACAAGCTACTGTATGTAATTACTGCTGTGCCTACGACGTGTTGCTGGATGGCACAGTGTGTAGCGGTGGTCCACTCAGGATCTTGTTACCGAATGCTTCACAGACTAAAGGTCAGTCCGGTGGACCTGATCCGAGGTCAGCGATTTATGGCAGATCTCCTTACGGTTCACTCTTTTGCCAACACATTCGAAAGCTTCCTCTCAGCGACTGCTTCCAGGTTTGAAACAGGTGTGTAACAACACAGAGGAACTGGGCCAATTAAGGTTAATAGAGACACTGTGCTATGAATAAATGCATGAGGCAATATTGAAAACTGTTTACCTAAGTGATGCTTTACTATCACCGCTGTTCATATTAATAGTAGCTGCTGAAGTATGGGTGTTCTGACTTTTGTTTTAAATTGGAATGCCTTTACAGATGACTAATAAATAATGACAAAGTAATGAAGACTTTTAATTATGCACTTAAAACTACAGCTGTCCTGATGGTATACGAAACCCCTGCTGGAAAATAAAAAGTTTTTAACCATGGCTACTTCTTTATAGTAACTATAAGAAGGACTTATAATCATAACGGGTTATTTAAGATTTAAAATTAACTTAAAATGATTCTTTAGTATATACTAATTGGTTAGTAGTTTCCAGAAATAAGTTTCCTGTAACTCCTTTTCATAGTTCTTTACATGAATTGGTCCACTGGTGTGGCAAGGACAGCGTCTTATTTCCTACTTCCAATCACTACGTTGTTTTACAGTCAACTGTGGCTTGCAAACCAAGAGAAGTGCTGTAGACGAAGGCTTGAGTTTGAGTGTTTCTTTGCAAGATTTCTGAAGTATTCCACTTATACGAGCTCTGATTTACAACAGAAAAAACCATTAAAATTGGATTCCTGTGGAAAATATAATGGGCTCATAAATGACCCTACCTCATTGCTAAATAGCTGGGTTGCTTGCCGTTAAACACGATTTTATAGCATTACTAAATGAACAAAGTGTCCTGGCCATTATCGCTGTAAGTATAAGTGAGAGTATGGGCACCGCTAGCCTAGTGTTGGGTTATAAAAGACATATGAATAATTTAAAAAAGAAAATCTGTAAATCTATGCAATGCTGCTTTCCATGGATATTTTTTTCCTGGAAGGCTCCATTCGATTGTATGTGTAACTACCAGATTCTTATTTCCAGGCGACTCCAGTAAAGAGCCTTGCAGCTCTGATTTTTTTACAAAGCTTCTGTTTAGAGCTGCAACCTGAATGTCTCAGAAAACCTCCTAATGATTATTTGATTAATGATACTCGTTTTATAGATGAGCTCGTTGGTGTCACTTGAATATCGTTGTAGTTTCTTTCAGGTTCTTTTTGTTGTTAGTTGTTGATTGGCCGCTACCTTCAGCCAGTCGTAACCCCTCGTAGATCAGAAGTGTTTGTCACATAACTGCTCATAAATAATAGCCCCTGCCACTGTGTTCTCTTCATGCCCCCTCTCAGACGAACGGCTTGGCTGGTAAATAACTGGCCGGATCGATACCTGTCATTGCAGTTCAGTGAGCTCCGGCAGTCCAAAATGTCTGAGCAGTTTATTTTCTTGTTTTCAGCCTGCTGTCGTCGCTGGGCTGGATTGAAGAGGTGCAGCCATATCCTGCAGTACTGAGCTTTAAAGCGTAGTTTGCGTTACCAAGTGGGGCTTCGGTGGCATTTACCCACTTCTCAAGTTCTAAAATGGAGTTCACACAGCCCCCTCCCCCGTCAACAACAAACCACCCACTCTTCCCAAAGCAAGCGCACCCTTCGTTCTGAAGCTAAAAGGCTGTGGAAAGACTTTCTTAATTGAATAATATTACCCTGTCAGGTGAAAAGACCAGAGAGTAGGAAGTTACGAGCCCCTAAGTGGGCCTGAAGATGTTTTACAGTGTTTTCAAAGTTCGATTTTAAGTTGTTTTTAAAGGCGCCTTTGGAGCTCATGACCTGTGTCCACGCCATATTACTGTAGTGTTCTGTGCGTGATGGATGTTTAAAACCGAGGCTTTTTAAATGTCAAGAGCGGAAATGAAAAGACGAGGAGACTGAAGGCAGGAAGCAGGAGACTGCGACAGCGCAATCAGAAATAATAAGCTGCTGCAGGTGATTCCAAATTTTAGGAAAATGTATCGGCTCAGGAGTCAGCTGATTGAAGGTTATGATTATTATTTTAAGACATTAATCATGGGAAACCCAATGAAAACCCCTGTGTTTCAACTATTTGATGCATCTTTTAATTACTATAACGACTATATTAATTTGCTGTCTTCTCTTACCTTTGTGAGTTACTGTGGAAACTGACTGAATATAATTTCTGTAATGATTTAGGGATGCACAATGTTTTTATCTTGGTGCCAAACTTTTCACTTATTAGCCAAGTTTAAAGGCAGTGCCTATTTTACACTCTGTATGTAGCTACTAGAGCAGCTTTGCATGACTCGCAGTTCAAAATAATCCTCCTCTGTCTTGTTCTGGGCCTTGGTGTAGCCCTGAGTGCTGGGTTTGAATGTGACTCCGTTTTTTTCTGTTTGACTTTGAATGTTTTTTTTCATGTTTATGCAACTTTTCTTTGTCAGCTCCCACCACTGAAAAAAACAAAACAAACAACAAAAACCTCCTTTGCGTAATGCTGCCTTTGTCGGCCCAGAACATTTTAACAAAAGACTTTCTTGATCTGAAGTGTGAAATGCTTTTTTAGCTCACTTCCCCTTCCATTCAAGCCAACTTTCTCCTTATTGGCTGCTTCATACAAACAGAAAGTTTGAGCAGTAGGTGTTTGGAGCTTCTCTGCCACAGATGACCATATTAGGAATATCCGTGCATCTTGAAATGATGGAGCTAAAAATAGGAAAAAACTATCCGAAACCGAGGGCCTCACATCCACAAAACAGCTATCAAAGCACAAAACACTGAGACTTCACTCTTTGTTTTTCAACTCTCGAGTAAATATGCCATTAGTCTGCTACACTCTTACAAGGCAAACAGTAAAATCTTGTAGAATCTTTGAGCAACAACAGTTAGAAACATGATGACTGATCGCAGGCCCTCTCTACTACTTTTCAGAGGTTAAGCATTCTGCTGTTATGCGTTCCTCTTATTAGATGATATTTTTTATTTCATAATTTAATGACTGATTTGGTCAGCCATTGCTTATGGCTGAGAAACTTTGTTTATTTTTCAAATGTCAAGTCACCGTTGGGCGAGTGCAAAATTGTGGTGGGCAAATTGCGAGACGTCGATTATGTGATGGCGCAACCGCAAGACAAAGCTGGAGGCTGCAATGGTGTAAGTGAAGCCCTGTGAAATCCACATCCATCTATTTAATATTGTGTTAAATTCCAGACAGTGCTGTACAGTAATGTCCATGTAGATTGCCTTTGATTGATGGGGATGATCTTTTCATCATCACAGCCCTTGTGTGCACTGAAAGAGTAGCAGAGGTAGGGTAGGATTTCTAGGTAGGACCAGAGCTGACACTGGCACACTGGATGGCTTTCTTGCATTGACTCCAGTGACAGACTGTCCCTGCATGTAAGCAATAAAAAAAATTGGCGTGAAGAGTATTCAGCCCCCTGTGTCCAAGATTAGGTAGTAAAGAATGGGTTTAATTAGCTCACTTCATTCATTGGGGAAGAACTGATGGACTGTCTGACACTGCTTGGCTGTGTTTATGTATTGATCACCCAGTAAGAAAAGGGGTCTTTTTGGTTCAGTCACAAAAGATGTGGCCCAAACCACCTGCATGAACAGTGGCCCCTGCTGGATCCTCCTGGACATGATCTCCTCAAAACCTTTCTGCACACCAAGTTTTCTCAGTTTTTGGAGTCCTCTCTTCCCTCCTCACATCCTCCTCTGACCACAATAGAAGGCTTTTATCCGCCTTTGAATCAGAGTCAATGAAACGTGTACACTTTCGAATCATTTTTTTTTTTTCTTCCCACATCGGGGAAGCATCCCTGAGCGGATCGGCCTTTGTGTGATCTTGGCTGCAGCGTTTCAGCGGTAGCGTTTGGTCAGGAGATATCTCTCAGGGTGTCATTCAGATAAACCATGCAGTTGTTTAGGTGGAAATGGGAAGGATATATCATGGTTTTGCCTGAGAGGTAAAATTACACAGGAGATCGGCACCACTGTGTATTACAAAGGGAAGTGCAGGTTCCCGATGCATCGATTTGAAAGGATAACCTGTATGAATCTTCATTATGTCCACCACATGTGTTTAAATATGGATCCAGGCTACCACATGAGGAAACTGCAGGAGAATACTTGGAGCTCGCACCCCAAACCAGGGAAACCTGCATCCTCTTTAATATGGTGTTTGCTCCGGTCGCAGGATGGTAATTGTACACAAAGAGACGCCAAATAAGTTTTATCTCCGTCCCAACAATTTGTGCAGTCATTTGTTGTTGTTGTTGTTGTTGGGTTTTTTTTGTTTTTTTTTTAGATTGCTTGTGGCACCCCTCTCTGCACGCTCAGATTTTCAAATATCTGTTTGCAGGGGGATGTGTCAGTTCCAAACAGATGACCTAGTTTTTACACACGCACATCTTACAAACATTGAAAGGCCCCTCTACATACATTACATGTCTGCAAACACTCTGAAATTCATCCCTTTATGCGAAATCACTTCTCAGCAAAGGTTTGAATGGCTGTGGAAAAAGTCAATTATGGAATTGGTTAATTTTTAATTATCGTCGGCTGCTCTGTACACAGCTGCTCTACAGTTGACTGTTATTTTTTTCCTCTCTATTTAATTGGAGCTGAAACAGCATGACCTATTTTGTTTGGAGAGAATGTATACTTTATCTGCGCCTCCTCAGAAGGTGGCCTTGAGCTTAATTTGCAGCGCCGCGATGTCTCCTCTCAAAGTGTAATGCGTTACAGATTACTCGTAACCTGTTTAACATCGCAAGCTGCAAATTCATCAATTGGATTACATAAAGCTACGAACATGCGGTTGGTTGGGAAAATGACAAGGCAAACTTTCACCACAGGTGATGTTTTTATTACCTTCATTTAGAGTCGGAGAGAGAGAGCGGCATCTCATCCGCCTCTAAGTGCACCCTGGTCAGTTTTAGAAATGAAAGGAGCTTTCAGAGGTTTTATATTGTGTCACCCTAATACAGTTAATACCATCCACTATAAACTGAGAGCTGTTAATACACAGAAATTAACCTGCACGTTTGATTCTACACACACGGCATGCAGAAGTCTCCTCACACACACACACACACACACACACTCTGAAAGGATAGTGTGACTGATCCAGCAATCCTTTCATTGTTCTGGTGAAACGGAGTCGCCTAAGCTGCTGTAATCACTCGTTTAGTGTTGCGGCAACAAATGCATATTTTTAGATATTTCCAATCCAATAAGAAAATTCAATCCACTCGTGAACCTTCACTAATGCAGTGGTCCATTTGCTGTTATAGTGGTTATTATTACTATTATTTTAATAAGCCAATTCCCTTCCAAAGGCTCAATGTCCATTTCAAATAATACAGCTGCGACTGAGAGAGACAAAAAGCCAGGGTGTCACATTTTTGTGAGCTGACTAAAGCTGCTCTGACTTAAAGCTGCAGCTCCATTGACACTAAAGAGTATTTCTGCATTGTGAAGTCCATCATCATTTAATCTGTGGATAAATGTGTCTGTGAGTGATTATGTCTTTCTTCGGTTTCTGCTGATCATGCAAGAAGTGTTCAGCTATTGTTAAAGGCAAGACAATTGTGCTTGGTTTAAGGTGCAACGCTACATTTACAGGAAGTAGACGAGAAGAAACACGCAGCTGATGGAGACACGGATTAGCGTTGCTTTCCATCGGGCTCTTTTTACACTGCTTGTACTTTTCCCCATTTCTGGTTATCACTTTCAGCTCAGTGGCTTGTGCTGTTTATGCGGCGGCTCTTGGTCTCATTGTGTTTGCATGCTCCTTTTGGACTATGCAAAACAAGAAGGAAAAAAAGGGAGTGACCTAAATATGAAGATACAACTCACGATTCCTCAAAAGTTGAACTGACATTTGAATTATGCTCACTTTTTGGGTAAAGAAGTCTAAACTGTAATGGTATCAAAGCTGCTGTGCGTGTGTTGTTTTTAGAGAGAGGAAAGTACAGTTTTGTGTATTTGTACATCCTGATGGGCCATGCTTGCTTGGCCTTCTGTAGACTTGCAGTTGTGTTACTGATGGAACATTTTACACCCTTGTGTACTCAAACCACATGTTTCCCTTTTGGCTTGTTATGGTTGTGTTCTTAGTCATCTTTCTTTTCATGACATTTAGTATTTAGGAGAAGCCATGTTGCATTTTAGTCTCCACTATAAGTACCCAGTGTTTGTTTATTGGGGCATCTGTGGCTCAGGAGTTAAAGCAGTTTGTCCACCAGTTGGAAGCTCATCATATAATTGGAACACCCCCCGATTCTACTCCCTATAAGCCACCTTGCTTCTGGTTGGTTGCCTTTCCCAAGCAAATGGTTTAAACAGCAGAATACAGGGTGGTTTACAAAATGGTAGTGAGACGTTAACATTTGACGTGCGTTGAAGATGTTATGGTTTTCATAGGCGTGACTAGAATGGACAAAATTGAATGCGTCCATCAGGGATAGCTCAGATTACAGGTTTGGAGACAAACTTAGAGAGGTGAGGCTGAGATGGTTTGGACATGTGCAGAGGAGGGGTAGCGAATTATTGGACAAAGGATGTTGAAGGTGGCATCCTCCATTCCGGCCTCCAGATGATCCACCGTGGTGACGTCTAAAGAGAGCAGCCAAAAGAAGAAGAAGAAACTCAACCTGGGCTTCTGGCTCACTGGGATTACTTGCGCATATAGAGTTTATTAACTTTCAGACAATGAAATTCTGGAATGTAATTTAGTGTCATAATGAACATGCTGTCTGATGTCCAACTGTGTACCATGTCATTCAACATTATTACATCTGGTCTCTCTTACTGCTTTCTTTAAGGTGATTTTTGATTTGCTTAGAAGCACAGGAAGTTTGGCAGCTGTGGACGATTTTGCGCAGCTGTCCATATTAACCAGTGAGTAAAACAGCATAGAGTAAAAACACAAGAAGTCTTTCTCTCCTTTCAACAAATTTAAAACCGTTGTATCTTTACTGTGACAGAGCTGATGTGCGCTGCGTGGTTTCGTCCTACAGTTCTGTGCATTACCCCTCAGTGATGCTGTGCGTATACTTCCAGCTTCCTGTTTGGACTCCTTTGTTGCACCTCCTCTAACAAAGGTGCAGATGTGATGCCCTGAGAACAGTTGTCTCTCCTGTTCACTCTCTGTCACTGCAGTGGAAGCAGGAAAGACAGAGCCTGAGGTTTAGTTCTTAGCGGGACACAGCGCTGTCAGGGCATCAGGTGAGAGCATGTACCGAGCCCCCCCGACCCCTCACCCCACCCACCGTACTCCACTCGTCACCTAATCGGGTCTGACACAATGCCAATTCCACAGTGGGTGGTGCACACAGCTTTATTCATAGATGTGGCAGTCGGGCAGTGATCAGCTCCCAGACTCTGTCGCGCCATATCAGCTAGCACGCAACGGCAGTCACTTATAGATGCTATTGTTGTCTGTGATTTTATGTGTTCTGGCATTTAACAAAATCATTTTTCAAGTGGAAAGCATTTGATGATCCATCAGGATATCTTTCAGGTGTGTTACAGGTGACCCTGTCCGTGCAAAACAGCGTACAAAGGGTGCAGATGTTAAGCCGACTAAATTTAAGCACCAACTTCAATGAAACTGCGACAGAGTGTCCTGAGGGCGTAGGCAAACAATTTACTGAATTGAGCCAGACATAACTGAAAAATTCACGTCTGCGGCACGTATAGCTGCTGTATGGTTTCTATTGTTGCCTCTGAAAAGCTGAACAGGAACTGCGACTCAATCATAAAGCATGCAGGGAAGCAATTTCTTTCTCTTATTCAAGTGAAAAATTATTCTGTGCTGTCACAAAAGACTCCCTAACAAGGTGCTTTAAACTCTCTGGCAGTGCATTGCTGCGGGGTGTCAAAGAGTGGATAAGATATAAATGAAGCTTAAACTCAAAAGTCTGTTTCTGGTAATAGCAGCATTTCGTTCCCTCTCCAATGTGCTTTTGATGTGGAGCTAAGATTAACAGTGTTAAATCGTCTACTTCACTGTCTCAAGCTAACAACACCGGCATAATGAGCAGAAGGTTGACAACAGGGGCACTTCTTCCAGGTATACGATTGATTTTGTTTTCTATTGTGCGAGTTGTTGTGTGCCACCTTTGACCATTTTGTATTATTGAAAAAAAAGAAATGGGATTTAAGATGACAACGAAAAATACCCGGCCGCTGAGGAACGTTCCCTTTTGTCTCCTCCTAATCCTACATCATGTGATCTGGCCCATGATGGCTGAGCAGCTGAGGAGGCGCAAGGTTCCAAGGAATCCTGAGAGCTCAGACCCGGCTGCTCTCTAGAGAGAAGAAAGATTTGCACATTGAACGTGTCGATCCGTCAGAGTTAATGAGGCCTGCTGTTTGGGCTTCCATTATGAGCTGGCTGCATCCTGAGCCAGGCCAGGCAAAGTCATGCATCATAAAGTTTTGACGCTCGCTGATACATTGTGCACAGTACGCAGAGCTCAGCGTTTCTTGCCATCTCTGTAAATAAACGTACCAAACAGCTGACTCTTTTCAGATACACTGCAAATTTCTAGCCTTTAATGTACTGTTGAAATTAGTTGTATATGTGTTCCTGTAACTTTGACTGACACACCCAGTGAGTCACATTGATGAAAATGTATCCTAAGACGGTGTTTATATGCTGGAAGAACCGTCTGTGCTGTGTTCTAAAGTGTGTGCATGTCAAATGATTAGCAGCATGTAAGCAAAGTGAAAGGTTTGTGTAGCTTGTGTCTTTATTTATTTACTTATAGCTTATTATGTTTGTTATCTGATCCCTGAAAACCCTTTTATGCTGCAGTAGTAGTCAAACGGTGGCCTGCGGGCCAAATCTTGGCATCCAGAAATCATATTTGTGCCCTTACACACATGAAATTTCACTTTGTTGTTCAGCAGCCACAGTGATCTCATCCCTGAGCGTTTGTGAGATTTTAGGTTTATTTATCATCTGTGGCTGCCGTGTGCTGGCTGCAGAGAACCCACGGTCCAGTGACGGACACCAGTGAGGTCCGCATTAGGCTGCAGGAGGCTGGTGCACACAGTCTACCTTTTTTCTAACTCATTTGTTTCATTTTGGGAGATGCGTTTCATTTTAGGGTTAGGAAAAGTTTCCCCATTCACAACAGTAATCCTGCATGTTTTAAAAGTGGCACTCTGGGAGTGACAGTGTAGTCTCAATATTGTTTCACACGCTGCTGCCAAAGGACACCTTGTGCGTGACTGAAGCATGCCAGCAGTTTTGACAGTGCCATTATTTTCTCGCCATGGGAATGTAAATGGCCTGTCAGAGCTGTAATCATGAATCACGGTAACGTGCTTTTAGTTACTTCAGCTCGGTTACTGTGCAAACTGTGGCTCACTCTGGAGTCCACCGGAGCTCTTCTCCCAATTCAGAGCAAATTGGAAGTCATGGTGGCTTCCTTTGCCTTCAGCCACAGTCCAAGCAGCTGGATGCTTACTTGCTAATGCTGTCTTCTAACAGGACTGCTAATTTAGCGCATGAGGCGCTCTTAATTGCGTTGTAATTTTTTTAAATGATCGTTTTCATTAATGGCTACTCATCAGTGAGCTCAAGCAGGCCGTCTTCATTTGCAGAGCTGCTGTTAGGAAAATGCTGCCGTGCGTTACACTTTTTTTTTTTTTTACTGAGACAAAAGGCCCAAAAATCTAGGGTTTTAGGCATGATAACCGTGAGACAGGCCTTCCATCATGGAGTCAAAGTGGAGATTACAAGAGATTACAGCATGCTGTTATTCAAAGAACTTAAGTTATTACACGCCTCAGGTCACCAGCGACATTTTGGGAAAAAAAAACATCTATACAAAGCTTTCTTAATCCTTCTTGACACTTTGACAAAAACAGTCTTAAAAACAAATATTTTGAGGAATACCAGCGACTTGAGTGGTGAATTGTGGGGGGGGGGATGAATGAATTAGAGACGGTGCAATATTGTCGTGTGTTCACCTGAGGGAAAAATGCACACAGACGGAGTCGATAACACCAGAAGTGCTGGGTGACTGGATCTGTAATTACGCTTTCATTCTGCATACAAAAATATGTTTTCTCTAAATCTTCTATTGACCAATCTGATTCCTTTATGTGACCGGGTAAACCGTGAATAAATTAGTACGGAACCGAACGCTTAGCTCACACTCATCCAGCTCCCAGATGCCACAATTAGGAGCACCTCAAAGGTCAGCTTAGATCTTCGCCCATGTTGCAATATTGAAAATCAAATCTTCTGTAAAGATTCAACCGGGGCCCAGATCTAGGGAAGGTCATCCAAGCGTTGCTGATTTTATGAAAAAGCTCAGCCACACGGCACGAAGAGAGTCGGGTTCAAGTCTCTGGGGTGTCTAAAAGGACACACACGCACCTGTGACGGGATTGCACCATGAACCGAAGCTGGAGGGGAGGAGGGGGGATTCTCGAATTTTGAGGATGATTGGCAGAAAATGTCAGGCACAACACGTCAGCCCCATACAGACACACAGCAGGCAGATGTCAGATGCTGCATGATAAGAAGGAGGGCAGACTCACAAGGAGGAAGAAGAAATGGCATCTTCAGAGAGTTATGTCATCCTTTCAGACTCTTTCACAGATTAGGCCCCGGCACAGCTCACACCTGAAGTCTTTTTGTGCTCAGAGTATGATTAAATAAGTATCTCCCGACCTATCGCCCAAATGTACGAGACTTAAAAAACAGCTATCTTCCAATGTTTTCCCCTTTTGTTCCTTCTGCTGTCATTATTTTCCAAACACAGGGATTAGTCAGGGTCACAGTTTTTTCAACATACTTGTGTTGCACAGAAGGAAACGCTCAACCTTCTGGGCTGCACACCACCGGGGCCTGAGCCAGGGTCAGATATCTCAGAGGGGAAAGGCAGACCCAGGACCGTCGGCTGCATGTTAATTATGGTGAAAGTGTTTTGGTTGACCTTGAGGCCATGCTTCATGCTTTTTTAGTCAGGTTTTTGTGAAGCTTTAACTTGAAGCTAGGCTTGCGTTACTTATGTGCTTCTGCTATACCCTTTCTTTCCTTTTAAAGCTGAACAGATCACAGATACGCTTCTTTAGAGTGATGTAAGTGTTCATTACCTTTTTGCGCTTACTCTCCGAGTCACAGCCACGTTATGTTCCTCTCTCTGTTTTCAGGGCAGTGCTCCCATGGCCCACCCTGAAGATGAGCTGGAACGCCTGACCAAGAAGATGCTGTATGACATGGACAACCCTCCGTCCGAGGAATACTTTGGTAAGAAGCTAAATCTCATTTCACCAACACCTGATTAGCAAAATGCTTTTGCTAAGGTAAACGTAGATGTAGCTTTTGCTAATCTATAAGTGCCTTGAACCTGCATTCTTTTTAACAGTCAGCAGGGGGCGACTTCTTTTGTTCTAGAAAGAAGTGTGACTGATTGAAGTCGTATGAGAAAATAACAGTTTGGTTTCTTTGATCTCCAACCTCAGTAAGCACTTTACTAATGAGTTTATGGTCTCACGTCTTATTGAATGCAACGTGATGGTCATTTTGGAAATTTTCTCCTGTCAGAAAGAAGGACGTAGATATGATCCCTCCCTTACGTCGCAACAGACAAAAAGCTAGGCAAATGTGCAAATATACACGTGTGAAATACGAGTAATTTAAAAAAACAAACAAAAATGTTACAACTTGAGTGAACCAATTTAAAAACATATTTACAATATAAAAGTATTCCCTAAAGGTTTGTGAGTACCTCTTAAGTGTAAAACCAAATGCAACCAGCATTAAACTGTATTCATATTTTCATTTTAGAAAAGAAGTTAACGTAACAACCTGCATTTGTCAGGTTATCACACTTTAAGCATCCTGAGTGCTGCTGTGCATGAACATGCTTCATGTCCTTCTGGTTTAACTAACCAACCGCAGAGCTACAGCCTCGTGGAACTAATGAATAGAACCAGCATCCTTATTTTCATATTGACATAACACAGGATTATCTAAATTATTAATTTAGCTTTCCTTCAACCATGCACCAATAAAGAAAACAATAAAGCAAAAACTTTGTGTACTGAATTTTGTAACCACTGAAGAAAAACAAGTAACTCAAAGGACCAACAGACCCTTTATTTTCTGCTACACAAAAATCTTCTGAAACATTTTGAGGTTGAATGCAAAACATATTTGCCATAAACGGGCATCAGCTGACTGTCTTAACATAAAAGAAGACAGTTGGATATTTTCACTTTTATAATATCACAGTGTTTTTTAATTGATTCCTCCCTTTGTCTCTTCCTCCTGTTCCTGTTCCTATTACCAGACACGGTGACAGGATCATTTGCCTTGTTCCTGTTGTGTTTTCATATATGGTAGCGACATATCTGCTCCGTATAGCGCTCGGGGTGATTTAACGTTCTCCCTCAGCCCCGCTTTGCTGCTTGAACAAATCTAAATAGTAATTTTTGCTGTAATTGGATCTGGAATCTCAGCAGTAAGTGTCGCTGACATGACAACAGTCATAGGTGCTAGTAGAAAAGTGGTTAAAATTAGCTCATTACTCACTGTTTGGGTCACGTGTAAGTATTACTGGGAAGAGCTTTGCGGATAAACAGCGTTCTTTTTGAAGGATTTCAAAAGCAGTTCTGCAAACATTAGTGCAGGCAGTGTGATCTCATTAGGAGCACTCACTCTGTCATTTTCACTGTGACATTTTGTGAAACTAAAAGAAGAACCAAACAGACTCCTTAGTTAGTTTTATAAAAGCAAAGAATCTGAGACTGTCTGCTGTCGGGTTTGAATACTGACTAACAAAATGTGGGATTGAGGGTTAAAAGGAAAAATCTCTATTGAGAGTTCCTAGATTCATCCTTATAGTGATGTAGGTTAGATTGGTATCTGGTTTCGTGGTTGGAGATTTTCTGTCTCTGAACCATTGTAGTTCTTAGAAGTCAGTAATTGGTCCAGACGTAAGTGTACGTTTGTCATGGTCCTGGGGTTTTCCAGTCTTTTTCTTAATAAAGTGGCTGTTTTTCTGCATCTGAGTTTCCTCTGCCTCCTGTGTTCCCCTGTCTCTGCTATTTTGTTTGACTTCACGTCTTATTGTTTGTCTCATTTCCTGTTTTGCCTTAAAGGTTATTTTCTAATCTCTCATAGCCTAGTTTTATTTCCTGCTTATTCCCTTTTTGTTTGCCCCGCCTTCATGGGTTTCATTTTTTATACCTTTGACCTGTGTCTCATTCCCTCCTGGATCTCTTAGTTTATTCGGTTCCCAATGCATACATAATCATATACATGCATTGGGATTGTGTAGGTTTACCCCTTGATCAAGTTGCGTTGTTAAGGCTTCCTCCATTGCCACTCAATCACTCAGCTTGACAATACTGATTTGTTGAACATATGAAGGCGTCATGAAAACCACCTTTAAAGTGATACCAGAAAAGAATTGGCTATTGCAACGCACAGAAATGATCTGACCATCAAGTCCAGGCTTTATTTACACAACAGGGGAAATGCAACATTATAAATTTGTCTAATTTAATAAAAATATAAAAATCTGTGGTTCTCTAAGACTTCAGTTACACAGCCTTAGAGAACAGTTATCATCAGTTGCTAGGAAATAATCCCCAGAAACCGCCTGTTTGTGAGTGGTTGCAAATAGACACTGCATCAAAAAAGGTCCTCACAGTAGCTTTGTTCGGTAGCAGATAGCCACTGTAACTCATGGTATGTTCACTAAGAGCTACTGAAACTGTGAACACTGCAGTGCAAATCAGAAATAGGCAAAGTTGTACCTTTTGATTTTTTTTTAACTCTGTTGAACTTTCACAGTACTCTTTGGTTAGTTGGCGAGTGTTTGCAGACAGGTCAGTGTCTATGAGCAACCACAGCAGTCTGTTAGAGACCAAAGCAATCACAACAGTGTTTTATGTATAGCGCCCTCTTTTTGACCAATTTTACCCAGTAAAAGTCTGTAAACCAGTAACCGGTTGGGGGGTATACATATTTACCTAGTAACCATAGGTTGCCATCCAAGCTCCAATTAATTTGCCATTAGAGGCACAATGATGAAATGTATGGAGAAAATGTTGGAAACACAATTACAAGACCAAAAAATGTGACAGTAGTTAATCAACCACTGACTATTTATCAGATTATTTCAGAGTAAATATTCGTGTTGCAAATGCAAAGGGGGAAAAGGAATATAGTAAGATATGTCATTCCTGCAGGACCTCCTCAGCAGGTCATTACCTACAGGTAATGGCTCAAGCACTGAACACAGTGCAAAGCTACCCTGTATTCTTGTTCCTCTTATCCATTAATTTTCATGGTGTAGAAACGGCACTGACTGTTCTTGTCTGGGAAGAAGTCCTCAAGGTAGAGTCTCAGAACTATATCAGTTTGATCAAAGGCGAAAGCACAACTCTGGCTCAAGGTGTAATGAGAACGAGGCACACAGTGAAGGTGATAGATTTTAATATATATCTATATCTTGCTTGAGTGTCCATCTTTTCACAGCATTTCTCCTTTCCCCCCTGTGTAGCACTTGATATTTAATTTTGCTATTATTAAAAAATTATATATATATATATATATATAACTACCAGGATTAAACAAAATACCAGTTTTAATACTATTTTGCAAAATAGGATTCAGAAGGCAAGGATTCTGTGCATTTTTATTTCATTTCTATTTTTCCGCCCTCTGCACCCACAGCTGCCAGCGAGTGCCATCCCTCTGCTGCTCTCTTTTCTCTAGCCTTTAATCCCCTTTGCCCTGGAATTAGTTCCCATGCCCATTAGATACCTCATTCAATACATTCAGTGGGACTCTGCAGCAGGCTTTATATCAGCACATAATCACACAGCACACCATGATACTGTGTGTAGGTGTATTATAGCTACAGGGACGTGTATTTAACTGGTATTAAGGGATATTCGGCTTCACGTTGGTGCGCACTCATGTAAAGACCTTAATTGGTTCGCATTAGACATAGGTCAAACGGATCTGCTGGCTTAAACAAAGTATAGTCGCTTTACTGAGGAATGGCCTAATTTTTGGTTGTATGTGCTGCAGCCTGCCCATGAACCCTGTGTACTGCTATACCATGCATGCAGTCACCCCTGTTTGCCAGCTCTGAGGCTGAGTGGCTGAAGGCTGGTAAAGCAAGGACATGGGGAGTTGAGAAATGGGTCATATGTGAGCTGAGGTAGCCAGAGCAAGTTAGGGATAGCATGTGCATCCCCAGCTGACAGCGTATGGCTGTTACGGGAGCGGAAGAGGGGGAGGGAGGGTCATCTTGTGGTTAAACATGGTGACAGCGATGAGAGATGGGAAGAGGGTTAGGGCAGGAGCCGGAGACTGAGGTGACTGCTGGGACTCATTAGGAAGGGAGTTCAAGCACAGGCAGATGCTGCTCTGGAAATCCACAGAGCCGTCTTCCTCCCCCGCTGAATAATGTACATCGACTCAGCACAGTGATGTTAGAATCATCGCCGGTCCAGCATGTTTCCTTCTGTATATCCAGAGCTGTGGGAGAATCACTCCCAGAGCGCAAGACTTTTGTAATTACAAAGGATCTAATGACACATAGGGCTCTTCGTTTTTGTCGGGGATATTGGGGGAAAGCGGGCTAACAGTTGTTGAAACCCTAAGGCTAGTAATTAACAAGATTAATCAACGTGGGGCTGCGATCTCTAGCGCGCTACTGGACTGAATCATTGTCTTCCTATTGCAAAGTTTTATTGGTGTCACTAATGTCTTTGATGAGCTTCTAATCTGAAACAGCCGTAGTAAGTTTTCATTGGTCCAGAGGGGGTTAATTGAATTGAATTAACGTTACACTCTGGCTCTGTGATGTCACGAGGAAACTTCATTAGACTCAGCGGAGCACCATTTGTAGTTGCACACCATCATTACGCTCTCCCGCTGCAGTCCAGCAATTACACCGGACAAGTCTTTGAAGACTTTCTCCAGCGACATTTTAAAAAGCAGCCGTTCCCAAATGCAAACGCTCCTCAAGCCGTGAAAAAAAAAAAAACCTGAAAATGATGCACTATAAAAGAACAGCTTTTCTTGCGAGAAACCCAGTTTGTAAGCCAAAAATTCCCCCTATGATTGAAGCTTCTTTGAAAAGCAACTGATTAGTCCTGATTTAGAGTTCCAGATTAGATTTGAGTAATCTGAAAGAGCCTTTTCTCCAAATGTCATCATCCGTCATATTTAATCCACTTAGGTTGTGCGTAGGTGTACTGTGTTTGTGGAAATCTAATAAGACACAGCTACTCAGCTTGCAGTACAGATGCCTTGGCATTTGTGCATCAGAGGAACTTACAATATTTTGTCATCACTACATTTCTGTCAACCAAAACCAGGACATAAAGCTGAATAATTGAAAGGATGAGATGCTCTGCATTATTTACAATTAGTGATGATGATACTTATGCAGTGTAGTTCCTTCTGCCGCAGAGAATCTGTTTTTATTTCTGCTTTAACACCAGAATGACAAGTGGAGAATTACTCCCTGTGATCGCAGACTTTCAGCGTTTCCACTGTATAGAATCACGAAAAAGGTGAAATTTTAATATCCAATCAATATTTATACAGAGCTATTTTTTTCACAGAGGTTTTTGAGCAGTGGCATAAATGTTATTATCAGACAGTCATTGGAAATTAGCAGAGAGATTCATATGGGCATACTGTACTCCACACAGGACTCTGAGCTGTCAGGAAAGCCTTTCCTCCTGGTTTGAGCTAGCCTTTGTTTTATGATAAGAGCCAGAGAAGAAAAGGCAGGCTTTGCCATTTTTTTCCGCATAATGTCAGCTGGAAGAGCCCCCATAATTTATAAGACACCTCACATGAAAAGTTCATGAGGAATCTTGGAAGAGATACAAATGGCAGTGTAGCTCCAGTAACAGTACCGTCCGGAGGAGTCGCAACAGACCGGCTAAGGTAATTGGGTCAGAAAAAGTTTGGGTTCACGCTGCGTGCTCTTGTGGAGCTGCTTCTAATTCTTCAGAACACAAGTGAGCATCACAACTTAATGGATTAATAGGCTTCCAGTTTAGACAGCTTTGTGCATTGTCTAAGATACTCTGGTGGAACTCATTTGCATTTTACTGAGGTCGCCCTCAGCAACCTCTTAGGAGTTTGCTTTTAGATGTGCCTCTACATGTCATAACAAATGGGATGTGTGTCAGAGTGAAAACCTTTCTGCTGCCTCAAAAAGACGCTACCCCACCGCACTCCACCTCCACAGTCTGAAAAATGCCTTTGGCCAACCATCTTCCCGAAAACAGGTAACTGTTTCCACTTAGTGTCTGAAGGTGAGTCGTTTAATTTCGCTTTATTTTTAATATTCATTTAGGGTGAATACAGAGAGGGAAAAGCTCCAGTAAACAAGCAGCTACAAAGTGACAATGCATTAAAAAGTCAGCGCTTTAAATAAAATCTGAAAAATATAAGTTGTTTGCAGTTTTAATTGGAACGCTTTTCTTCTCCTTTCCAAATTTTCTTTAATTAACTCCCCTCGTAGTAGTTTTCACAGTTTGTGCCAGATGGCTAAGAGCTCCCCTCTCCGATTCAGGAATTGTGCTTTTAATCCAACATTACAGTTTTTAATTTAACTCCATTTACATCAACCCCACTGATGCTGCTGAAACTAGCTGCCTCACATTAAAAACATGAAACGCATTAAAAGCTAACGCTGTACTGCCAAGCGGCCGAAAAAGTGCACGATTGGTGAAATATGGTTCAACGGATAAGGATTACTGGTTGTGCACATGCAGCAACCTCTGAGGGTGAAAAATGAAGCAAATATAGAAAAGTGCAAGAAACTGCTACTGCTCGTGCTGCTGATTTTCCTTTGGCTCGGGCTGGAGAGCACCAAAAAGGCTCTTGTGCAGGAAAACCCCGTCTGAGTGTAGACAAAACTGATGGTAAAGGCGAACTTAACTTCCCCCTTCGTAGCGACTGTACAGGGAAGGATTATTTTATCTTTATGTAACTCACCTCTTTAAACTGTATCAAGGCCTTAAATTTGCATTATTATTGGGATATGGCGAGTTTGAGTGACGGGTAGGGGGAGCTGTGCATTATGACAAAATGTTGGATGTCAGCTAAATGAACCACCTACACACTATTTCGCTTTACATTTATTCACTTACAGAGTTTTGATTCTGTTGACCTTCATCGTGTCCAAAGGCAATATCCACGCATTTACACACACAGACACACACACGCACACACAAATCCACCAGAAAGGTTCCAGTGATCCAAACAGATGATCCAAGCTGGTGCACACGTCACCATGTGTACGCCGTTAATCAGATGATGATACTGATAAAATAATCATGAGTGGAGCGATTTACAAACCTTTTTTTGTAGTTACAATAATAAACATCTCTGAAATCATGAATGATAAATGTTATAAATGATTAAATAAAAGCTGATACGGAGCACAAAACTGAACTTTGCTGCACAGCGTTTTCCACAACTGGTGTTTAGATGGAGGTTACAAATAAGAAGCACCGACGAACCGTGGGTGCTCAAAGTAAAGCCCAGAGTCTGATGTTGCTGCAACAGTTTAACAGTCTGTTTGGGCCTGTAAACTTATCTTATTTTTTTATTTTTCTAAATAAACCTTAAATTCAGTTTTATTTATATAGCGCCAAATCACAGCAACAGATCCCTTAAGGCCTTTTTATAGTAAGGTATGGACCCTAAAATAATACAGAGCCAACACCAATAATCAGGCCACCTCCTTGTGAGTAAGCACTTGGTAACAGTGGAAAGGAAAAACCCATTTTTAAAAGGATGAAACCACCAAGTGTGAAGATGTGTGAAATTCTAGTATTTTGTTTATTTCTGACCAAGCTTCTTAGCGCCCACGTCGGTCATCCAAATATGGTCACTTGTGGCTAAAAATTAAAAAATACCGGCAAAGCAACTGTTCACTCATTGTACCTTTATACTGCACTTGACGTTACTATGGAAACCACAGGTGTTGCTAAATCAACCAGAACAGAAATCTTGAGGATTATAAGTTTAAACTGAAGCATTGAAAGACTTAAAAGGAAAGCATTTGACAAACATTTTCTAAATTAATTTTGGTTTTAGCCTCACCTGAATTTACTTGTGGCTCTTGCAGCCTGACGAGTGC